>NIVC01003026.1:0-25462 GCA_002269645.1 Macrostomum lignano | reverse complement strand
CACACCAAATCGGAGGCTTTAAAACAATAGTTATATATCTTAATTATAAATTTTCCTCATAAAGTCTTAAAAGCAAAGCATTCAGTATGGAATGCTATAAATTCTGTTTAACAGTGCCCCAATTTTGGTTGTTTTTAGTTTTGGAACAATTCTAGAGAATATCAATTAAGCTTTGCTGTTGTATTAATCTGAGACTAAAATATAGTCAAGCATGACTGAGGGCAGCTATGCAAAATGCAAATGATTAGATTTGCAAAATTAATGAAGCAGACGCTAATTGTATCAATTTTCATTTATCTGCCTTGGTTGGGAAAAGCATTGTTAGAGCCTGTTTAGCTTGGAGTCTTTCTTTTCTATATATTAGAAAAAAAAGTACACATCAAAATATTTATTAAAATATTATTAAAACTGATAAGAAAAAAATGATTACATAAAGGCTATGCTAATACTAGTGATAGATAATATTAAAAGGTATATAAAAGTAAAAGTACTCTGAAAGAAAAGTCTTTACCAAGAATAATATTATATTTTTAGGCTTTTATTGTCATTTTAGTTGAATTTTTATATAACTTTATTAAACTTTTCTACAATAGTAGCATTTATAGTATAATAATTAAATTATTTCATTATAACAAAATAATAATGACTGTCACCTATTTCATTATAATGAATTAATATACTTTTTTTCAATCTAGAGATTTAGATTATAAAATTTCAATATAATAAAAGTACATAAAAGTTTTAAGGTAACAAGTTGTCAAAGTATATATAAGCATATATAACACAGGCCTAGGATTTTAAAATCTTAAGAAAAAAAGGCAATAAGCACATTTGCTTATTTAACATAAAACAAAACTTTTTAGTTTCTTATACCAAAAATTTTGCATTCTTCTCAAATCATTCCTTAAACAACTTTAATATTTTATGCATTTTCTCCTCTTGAAAGCTGATTTTAGCATGTTTGGACATCCCAAAGCTATTAAACCAATAAAATTAACAACTTTGTTTTTTAGTACTTTTTCCATCTTTAGCAATTCCTAATGATTCTTAATAATTCAAAAATCAAAGTTTTTTTATTTTGGATTGGTGTGAATTGGTACAATAAATGATAGTGCTGCAGGATAGCCTCTTGGCATGCTGCTGATAGACTTAATGGTTAATGGTCCTAGCAAGAACTTAGCAGCAAGAACATAAGTCTGAGTGCTCATACTTCCCTTCAATCTAACCAACTCATCCCTTTGGGCCATAGACACTCTTAAGCATCAATGCCATATTAGACAACATGTATCATATTTTCCATTCTCCAAATATTTGTACTTTTTGTTCTGCAATTCAGTCTTGTACTTGTCTACTATGCTCTTCCCCACAGACAATTCCAACCATTAATTGGGACATTAGATATTTCAGCTAACCTATTTACTATGTTAGTTTAAATACAAGTTCAACTTGCACCTTAGGCCCTTCATTTCTTTTCTACCCTGCTCATCACTTATATTATTAGTTATTAGTTAATTGTCAACTTTGACAACATAATTCCCACATTTTTGCACTAGTCTGAAATCAGAAACTTTAAACTTCAAATTGTTAGGTCTAGGAATTGTTAGGAATTGCTGAAGATGGAAAAAAGTACTAGAAAACAAAGTTATTAATTTTACTGTTTTAGTAGCTCTGGGGATGTCCAAACATGCTAAAATCATAATGAAAATAGTTTTCAAGTTTTTAACAATTGTATAAAAATAATGTTTTTACAGCATGAAGTTTAGGGCCTATACCAAAGATTAAAGCAATCATGATATGTATACCAAATTTTGTGCTACTTTTTGTGACCCACTTCCCATTTGAATTTTTATTGAAAAAGTTATACAAGACCACCAAAAAATGCCTAAATTTTTAAACTAGGTGGCCTAGGCTGAATTTAAAAAAATTGGTAAGACAGTTCTTGCAAAAATCCATTACAGACATAAAACAGCACAAAATTAGTATTTAAATTTGATTTAGTATATGGATGGTCTAAGATACAAGGCGTACCTATGGCATACCTACCTAGTATACTATAGACTATAGTATAAAAGTTAACTTTAGTTCAAGACTAGGCCCTAGACAACTAGAGAATTGAAAATCAACTTACATCGAAACACCACTACTTGATGCAATATCCATGACTTATGGTTAATACTTGATAAGTTACGCTTTCTTTGAAACAATAAATAACTCCTTACAGATTACACTGCAAACGGAATATATTGCACAATATATGCAAATCAGTGTCCGAATAAATCCGAAATCAGTTCGTTTTTACGTCTGTTAAACTTGTAAAGATGCAAAATTAATTTTACAGATTAGTGAAGCTAGGAAAAATGCATTGAAATAATTTTTTAAATAAATTTAGGATTAATTTACTTTTTTGTATTTTTTGTAAGATATAAGGTATTATAGATAGATTTATTTAAATGAGTACTTCACGGTTAAGGTTGCGAGCCTGCAATGAATGCAATGCAAACTAATTAATTTTTTTAGCTACTTCACTGTCTAAATTTTGGAAACGAGTCTATCCCAATAAAATCTCTGAGAATAGTCGATTCTGTCGATGTGCAGAACTTTCGCGAAGGTTACTACATGCTGACGTAAAATACCTTAACCTGGGGGGAGTACTTCGAGCTAGGGAAGCGCAAAACCCATCTGGACGATATAAAGCTACTGCGTCGACACAAAGGTCATGCATGGGTCATTGGTCATAGCAAACGTTCAGTCGTGCATCAGATTAAAGGAAATTCAAGTCCAAAATATATATACTTTTTTTTGATTGATTTTGTCAAATATATCATGCATGTACAGGTATATATGACCAAGATGAAACTGGCGTTCTCGATGACAGAAGCCATGATGACATGCATTATAGCTGCATAAATGTATGTACATGTATTAAGAATGAAGATCACCAGCTAAATACATGTAAATTAATGTGGGTTACACATGTGAACTTCGACGAGCAATGGCCTCGGTGGGAAAAATTCGCGCGGACCATGCAACTTCGGCGGGCAAACTCCGCGCAGACAATTTTATATATCGACCCTAAAATAGCCAGCATCTGTGCATATATGTATGGCTCATTGGGAAAAGCAGTACATGTACGTGGATGAATCCTCTGTGCTCCGACCTTTACTGCATGTAGCCGTAGGTATGTTGATGATACCTAGATTTTTTATTTGGCTAGCAATCATGCAGAGTGGATTTATCCAAGTCATTACCCTTACTCACCCGAACTGTTCACTGTTGACGGGTTTGATTGTGCCTAGACATTGTTAGCGCTAAAGGTGTATCGCAAACACATTTTTCACTGCGGTGTTCCCGCGCTGGTGGTAAACGGGTCTGATTGGCTACACTTTGCACAGCGTTTAATATCTGCAAATACCTGGCAATCCCTTTACCAAGAATTGATCGATTCACCTCATTGATAATTTTCAACAGAATGCTTATCCTGGAAGTTTCCTTGCTAAAGTGTTTAATGGCTTTCTGACAAAGAAAATGATCCCCCCCCAATAAGTGTATCAGATTTGACGAATCTAAGGTGTCTAACTCTACACATGTATAACTAATGAGTTGATCAAATTCCAATTCATTGGTGCTCAATCTCTGATTCTTGAAAAAAGGCTTAAAAGAACTTTCTTGAAGTACTTGAACTCTCAAATCTTGGTTGCGTTTCAGCCAGTCCGCTAAAATCGGTCAGTTTATTTTGTTAGCAGGTTGGAAGCGAAGGTCCCTAAAGCTGGTGTCGTGCATAAATTTTGTTGCTATCTTGATCCGGGCAATTTCTACATGGAAAAACCAAAAGACACTAGGCCTAGGGAGCACACCTGGCTAGTCGCACCCGACTAAGCTGTTCACTATTCCGGATAAGTGTAGGTTTGACGGCATAACTCAGAATTCTGAAAGCTTTGCACATGAAGCTCCACAGACCTACCACTATAAATGTTGGTGGTGTCCTTCAATCTTTTACAATATAATAAAAAACAAACGCTATGAAAACTAGGTCTGAAAACACAGAAAATGATTTGCTAAACTAAGGAAAATAATAAAAGCTAAAAAATGAACGAATGAATTATTGACTAATACTGCACTAAAAACAAAAAGTAAATAAATTTCAGTACATGTTATTTCTTTCTACCTGGTAAGACATGTAAAACTTAGCAAAAAGTCATCAGACATCTGTCCTATTCTGTCCTAGCTTGTTTAACTGCAGTGCAGGATACTTCTATAACAAATATCATACGGGAAAATCTGTAAAAATGCAAAAACAAAGCATTTTTATTGAAGTAGAAGGTACATGTACTCGTAGATTGTCGTCCAATCAGCAAGCTTTGTCAGTTAAAACACTTCGAATTAGCTGTGGATACGGTTATGAAGCCAGAGACAGACAGCCAGCCAGAGACAGACAGACAGCCAGACAGACAGACAGACAGACAGACAGACAGACAGACAGACAGACAGACAGACAGACAGACATACATACAGCCAGACAGACAGACGGACAGACAGACAGACAGACAGACAGACACTAAGACAGACACTAAGACAGACAGACAGACAGACAGACAGACAGACACTAAGACAGACAGACAGACAGACAGACAGACAGACACTAAGACAGACAGACAGACAGACAGACAGACAGACAGACAGACACTAAGACAGACAGACAGACAGACAGACAGACAGACAGACAGACAGACAGACAGACAGACAGACAGACAGACACATAGACAGACAGACAGACAGACAGACAGACAGACAGACAGACAGACAGACAGACAGACAGACAGACAGACAGACAGACAGACAGAAATAGGCAGTTCAGATACGAATACACAGTAAATCTGTTGCAAGATTTCCCGTCAAAGATCATACAAAAATGTAATCTGGGTCACTAGCGGCCTTGTCACACCTGCTTGTGCTCAGTGCTGGGGTGGTGCATGAACTCGTAATCCACGTGAACAAACGCCCGTTCTACACCGCCCAAGCGCTCCAGTTTGCGCTGCAGACTCTCGCCTATATCGTGCGCCTCGCGCAGGGCTAAATCACCTGGCACAACAATGTCCACCTCAACCAGATAGTTGTTGCCAATGTGAAATGCTCGCACGGTTTCCAGCTGCTGGATCAGTGGGTGATGATTGACGCAGATAAAGATAATCTGCTTCAGGTATTCAGAATCGGCCGTGTACCCCGTTAGCAGCCGGATCTGCTGCTTCAGCGTCTCCGCCCAGGTGTAAATAATATAGACACTGATGGCCAGAGCTCCAATCGCGTCGAAGTAGGGCCAGACATAGGCCGACAGCACCGTCATGATGAGCACGGTGGCGTTGGATACGCAGTCGTTGCGATGGTCCAGAGCCAGGGCCCCAGTGCTTGATGTAGTGCCAAGCCTGTGGCACAGAATGAATAGAAACAGCTTGAGAATGATCACGGATCCGATCAGCCCGAACACGGAGCCCCAGCTGGTGCCATAGTCTGCAAAATGCAAAGGACCATTCGCTTAGAAACGGGTCGATGGGACACAGACCATCTACCGTGAGACACACGGACCATCTACCATAAGACACACGGACCATCTACCATGAGACACACGAATAATCTACCATGAGACACACGGATAATCTACCATGAGACACACGGATAATCTACCATGAGACACACGGATAATCTACCATGAGACACACGGATAATCTACCATGAGACACACGGGGACCATCTATCATGAGACACACGGATAATCTACCATACGACACACGGACCATCTATCATGAGACACACGGATAATCTACCATGAGACACACGGACCATCTACCATGAGACACACGGACCATCTACCATGAGACACACGGGGACCATCTACCATGAGACACACGGATAATCTACCAGGAGACACACGGACCATCTACCGTGAGACACACGGATAATCTACCATGAGACACACGGGGACCATCTACCATGAGACACACGGATAATCTACCATGAGACACACGGACCATCTACCATGAGACACACGGATAATCTACCATGAGACACACGGGGACCATCTACCATGAGACACACGGACCATCTACCATGAGACACACGGACCATCTACCATGAGACACACGGGGACCATCTACCATGAGACACACGGATAATCTACCATGAGACACACGGATAATCTACCATTAGACACACGGACAATCTACCATGAGACACACGGATAATCTACCATGAGACACACGGACCATCTACCATGAGACACACGGATAATCTACCATGAGACACACGGATAATCTACCATGAGACACACGGATAATCTACCATGAGACACACGGACCATCTACCATGAGACACACGGATAATCTACCATAAGACACACGGGACCATCTACCATGAGACACACGAATAATCTACCATGAGACACACGGGGACCATCTACCATGAGACACACGGACCATCTACCATGAGACACACGGACCATCTACCATGAGACACACGGGGACCATCTACCATGAGACACACGGATAATCTACCATGAGACACACGGATAATCTACCATGAGACACACGGACCATCTACCATGAGACACACGGATAATCTACCATGAGACACACGGACCATCTACCATGAGACACACGGATAATCTACCATGAGACACACGGATAATCTACCATGAGACACACGGACCATCTATCATGAGACACACGGACCATCTACCATGAGACACACGGATAATCTACCATGAGACACACGGGGACCATCTACCATGAGACACACGGATAATCTACCATGAGACACACGGACCATCTACCATGAGACACACGGACCATCTACCATGAGACACACGGATAATCTACCATGAGACACACGGGGACCATCTACCATGAGACACACGGATAATCTACCATGAGACACACGGACCATCTACCATGAGACACACGGGGACCATCTATCATGAGACACACGGATAATCTACCATACGACACACGGGGACCATCTACCATGAGACACACGGATAATCTACCATGAGACACACGGATAATCTACCATGAGACACACGGATAATCTACCATGAGACACACGGATAATCTACCATGAGACACACGGACCATCTATCATGAGACACACGGACCATCTACCATGAGACACACGGATAATCTACCATGAGACACACGGACCATCTACCATGAGACACACGGGGACCATCTATCATGAGACACACGGATAATCTACCATGAGACACACGGACCATCTACCATGAGACACACGGGGACCATCTACCATGAGACACACGGATAATCTACCATGAGACACACGGATAATCTACCATGAGACACACGGACCATCTACCATGAGACACACGGATAATCTACCATGAGACACACGGGGACCATCTACCATGAGACACACGGATAATCTACCATGAGACACACGGGGACCATCTACCATGAGACACACGGATAATCTACCATGAGACACACGGACCATCTACCATGAGACACACGGGGACCATCTATCATGAGACACACGGATAATCTACCATACGACACACGGGGACCATCTACCATGAGACACACGGATAATCTACCATGAGACACACGGATAATCTACCATGAGACACACGGATAATCTACCATGAGACACACGGGGACCATCTACCATGAGACACACGGACCATCTATCATGAGACACACGGACCATCTACCATGAGACACACGGATAATCTACCATGAGACACACGGACCATCTACCATGAGACACACGGGGACCATCTATCATGAGACACACGGATAATCTACCAGGAGACACACGGACCATCTACCGTGAGACACACGGATAATCTACCATGAGACACACGGGGACCATCTACCATGAGACACACGGATAATCTACCATGAGACACACGGACCATCTACCATGAGACACACGGATAATCTACCATGAGACACACGGGGACCATCTACCATGAGACACACGGATAATCTACCATGAGACACACGGACCATCTACCATGAGACACACGGGGACCATCTACCATGAGACACACGGATAATCTACCATGAGACACACGGATAATCTACCATGAGACACACGGACCATCTACCATGAGACACACGGATAATCTACCATGAGACACACGGGGACCATCTACCATGAGACACACGGATAATCTACCATGAGACACACGGATAATCTACCAAGAGACACACGGATAATCTACCATGAGACACACGGATAATCTACCATGAGACACACGGACCATCTACCATGAGACACACGGGGACCATCTACCATGAGACACACGGATAATCTACCATGAGACACACGGACCATCTACCATGAGACACACGGATAATCTACCATGAGACACACGGACCATCTACCATGAGACACACGGATAATCTACCATGAGACACACGGATAATCTACCATGAGACACACGGATAATCTACCATGAGACACACGGACCATCTACCATGAGACACACGGACCATCTACCATGAGACACACGGATAATCTACCATGAGACACACGGATAATCTACCATGAGACACACGGACCATCTACCATGAGACACACGGATAATCTACCATGAGACACACGGACCATCTACCATGAGACACACGGGGACCATCTACCATGAGACACACGGATAATCTACCATGAGACACACGGATAATCTACCATGAGACACACGGACCATCTACCATGAGACACACGGATAATCTACCATGAGACACACGGGGACCATCTACCATGAGACACACGGATAATCTACCATGAGACACACGGACCATCTACCATGAGACACACGGACCATCTACCATGAGACACACGGATAATCTACCATGAGACACACGGGGACCATCTACCATGAGACACACGGATAATCTACCATGAGACACACGGACCATCTACCATGAGACACACGGGGACCATCTACCATGAGACACACGGATAATCTACCATGAGACACACGGATAATCTACCATGAGACACACGGACCATCTACCATGAGACACACGGATAATCTACCATGAGACACACGGATAATCTACCATGAGACACACGGACCATCTATCATGAGACACACGGACCATCTACCATGAGACACACGGACCATCTACCATGAGACACACGGACCATCTACCATGAGACACACGGGGACCATCTATCATGAGACACACGGATAATCTACCAGGAGACACACGGACCATCTATCATGAGACACACGGACCATCTACCATGAGACACACGGACCATCTACCATGAGACACACGGACCATCTACCATGAGACACACGGGGACCATCTACCATGAGACACACGGATAATCTACCATGAGACACACGGATAATCTACCATGAGACACACGGACCATCTACCATGAGACACACGGATAATCTACCATGAGACACACGGGGACCATCTACCATGAGACACACGGATAATCTACCATGAGACACACGGGGACCATCTACCATGAGACACACGGATAATCTACCATGAGACACACGGACCATCTACCATGAGACACACGGGGACCATCTATCATGAGACACACGGATAATCTACCATACGACACACGGGGACCATCTACCATGAGACACACGGATAATCTACCATGAGACACACGGATAATCTACCATGAGACACACGGATAATCTACCATGAGACACACGGATAATCTACCATGAGACACACGGACCATCTATCATGAGACACACGGACCATCTACCATGAGACACACGGATAATCTACCATGAGACACACGGACCATCTACCATGAGACACACGGGGACCATCTATCATGAGACACACGGATAATCTACCAGGAGACACACGGACCATCTACCGTGAGACACACGGATAATCTACCATGAGACACACGGGGACCATCTACCATGAGACACACGGACCATCTACCATGAGACACACGGACCATCTACCATGAGACACACGGACCATCTACCATGAGACACACGGACCATCTACCATGAGACACACGGATAATCTACCATGAGACACACGGATAATCTACCATGAGACACATGGACCATCTACCATGAGACACACATGGACCATCTACCATGAGACACACGGATAATCTACCATGAGACACACGGACCATCTACCATGAGACACACGGATAATCTACCATGAGACACACGGACCATCTACCATGAGACACACGGATAATCTACCATGAGACACACGGATAATCTACCATGAGACACACGGATAATCTACCATGAGACACACGGGGACCATCTACCATGAGACACACGGATAATCTACCATGAGACACACGGATAATCTACCAAGAGACACACGGATAATCTACCATGAGACACACGGACCATCTACCATGAGACACACGGGGACCATCTACCATGAGACACACGGGGACCATCTACCATGAGACACACGGATAATCTACCATGAGACACACGGATAATCTACCATGAGACACACGGATAATCTACCATGAGACACACGGACCATCTACCATGAGACACATGGACCATCTACCATGAGACACACATGGACCATCTACCATGAGACACACGGATAATCTACCATGAGACACACGGACCATCTACCATGAGACACACGGATAATCTACCATGAGACACACGGACCATCTACCATGAGACACACGGATAATCTACCATGAGACACACGGATAATCTACCATGAGACACACGGGGACCATCTACCATGAGACACACGGATAATCTACCATGAGACACACGGATAATCTACCATGAGACACACGGATAATCTACCATGAGACACATGGACCATCTACCATGAGACACACGGACCATCTACCATGAGACACACGGATAATCTACCATGAGACACACGGGGACCATCTACCATGAGACACACGGATAATCTACCATGAGACACACGGATAATCTACCATGAGACACACGGATAATCTACCATGAGACACACGGACCATCTACCATGAGACACACGGACCATCTACCATGAGACACACGGACCATCTACCGTGAGACACACGGATAATCTACCATGAGACACACGGACCATCTACCATGAGACACACGGATAATCTACCATGAGACACACGGACCATCTACCATGAGACACACGGACCATCTAACAAAAACAAGAACTATTCACGAAAAGACACATCTGGACAACGTGAGACACACTAGTCGCTTCCGTAAGACAGTTCTAGAAAATATGCAGGCGTACAAGTCAGCGACCTACCACCGTGGCCCGCTGCCAGTCCGGAGACGAACACGGAACCATTAGCATCATTGTCGCATAAACAGAAACTGGCATTGCTGGCTACAGTCTTAGTGTCCATGGCCATATTGACAATAGACTCGATAGCTTTAATAATAATCTGAATTGTAGACGTGGACATGATAACGGCCAGAATGACAATAGCGATGGGTTCCAGGCGAGTCTTGCCCTGCGGATAATAATAAGGATTCCGGGATTTCACCTGCCGATTAGCGATCCAAACAACGATACCGCTGACTAGATCAATTAGCGAATCAATTAGCGAAGAGACAACAGATAATGAGCCGGACAGAGCGATGGCGGTGCCTTTGATGATAGCCAATGCTAAGTTGATAAAAAATGACAACTGGGCAAGCCGAATGGAGCACCTCGTGTCCGACTCTTCAATATCGACTGCGTCCGGGTCGCCGCCGTTTTCACCTCTCACTGGTGGGTCATCGGCCTTGAGGATGAGAGTAGGGGATTATTGATTCAGGCTGATTGTCAGTGCGGATTCAGGTTGATTGTCAGGGCGGATTTAGGCTGATTGTCAGGGCGGATTCAGGCTGAATGTCAGTGCGGATTCAGGCTGAATGTCAGGGCGAATTCAGGCTGAATGTCAGTGCGGATTCAGGCTGAATGTCAGGGCGGATTCAGGCTGAATGTCAGTGCGGATTCAGACTGATTGTCAGTGCGGATTCAGACTGAATGTCAGTGCGGATTCAGGCTGAATGTCAGGGCGAATTCAGGCTGAATGTCAGTGCGGATTCAGACTGATTGTCAGTGCGGATTCAGACTGAATGTCAGTGCGGATTCAGGCTGAATGTCAGGGCGAATTCAGGCTGAATGTCAGTGCGGATTCAGACTGAATGTCAGTGCGGATTCAGACTGATTGTCAGTGCGGATTCAGACTGAATGTCAGTGCGGATTCAGACTGATTGTCAGTGCGGATTCAGACTGAATGTCAGTGCGGATTCAGACTGATTGTCAGGGCGGAATTGGGCTGATTGTCAGGGCGGATTCAGGCTCAGGATGATTGTCAGTGCGGATTCAGACTGATTGTCAGTGCGGATTCAGACTGATTGTCAGGGCGGATTCAGGCTGAATGTCAGGGCGGATTCAGGCTGATTGTCAGTGCGGATTCAGGCTGAATGTCAGGGCGGATTCAGGCTGATTGTCAGTGCGGATTCAGGCTGAATGTCAGGGCGGATTCAGGCTGATTGTCAGTGCGGATTCAGGTTGATTGTCAGGGCGGATTCAGGCTGATTGTCAGTGCGGATTCAGGCTGAATGTCAGGGCGGATTCAGGCTGATTGTCAGTGCGGATTCAGACTGATTGTCAGGGCGGATTCAGGCTGATTGTCAGTGCGGATTCAGGTTGATTGTCAGGGCGGATTCAGGCTGATTGTCAGGGCGGATTCAGGCTGATTGTCAGTGCGGATTCAGGTTGATTGTCAGGGCGGATTCAGGCTGATTGTCAGTGCGGATTCAGACTGATTGTCAGGGCGGATTCAGGCTGATTGTCAGTGCGGATTCAGGTTGATTGTCAGGGCGGATTCAGGCTGATTGTCAGTGCGGATTCAGACTGATTGTCAGGGCGGATTCAGGCTGATTGTCAGGGCGGATTCAGGCTGATTGTCCGGGCGGATTCAGGCTGATTGTCCGGGCGGATTCAGGCTGATTGTCCGGGCGGATTCAGGCTGATTGTCAGGGCGGATTCAGGCTGATTGTCCGGGCGGAATTGGGCTGATTGTCAGGAAGCTTCCATAATAACATCCAGAGTTTGCAGAAAGTTTCAGGAGGTTCGCAACGTTACAGTTTCGTTCCACAACTTACCTGAACAATATCATTGTAGATCCTCTGATAGGTGTCAATCATCCGGTCTTGCTGCTTGTAGAACTTGCGCACCCGCCGGTCCATCTGGGCTGTGTCTACGTCACCGCCGCCTGTGCTGACTCTGCGCAGCTTATCCGAAAACAGCTGAGTGCAACCGAGAGAAAATAAAGCAGTTGGTCTGATATCCGGCCTACCAAGCAGTCTGCTACCACACAATCTACCAATCACTCAACTACCACACAATCTACTAATCAGTCTGCTACCACACAATCTACCAATCACTCAACTACCACACAATCTACCAATCACTCAACTACCACACAATCTACCAAGCAGTCTGCTACCACACAATCTACCAATCACTCAACTACCACACAATCTACCAATCAGTCTGCTACCACACAATCTACCAATCAGTCTGCTACCACACAATCTACCAATCAGTCTGCTACCACACAATCTACCAATCACTCAACTACCACACAATCTATTAATCACTCAACTACCACAAAATCTACCAATCACTCAACTACCACACAATCTACCAATCAGTCTGCTACCACACAATCTACCAATCAGTCTGCTACCACACAATCTACCAATCACTCAACTACCACACAATCTACCAATCACTCAACTACCACAAAATCTACCAATCACTCAACTACCACACAATCTACCAATCAGTCCCCTCTGGTAAATAAACCAGATAACACCACAAGATAATTTGCAAATCTTGTCAGATTCACTACCGATTTCCTTGTTTGAGTTGCGAAACTGGTGAAACCACCAGATTCGTCACCAGGTAATTTTTTGTTTTCTTATTTGACTGTTATCTGGTGAGTTATCTGAATTTCACCAGATAACATGGCCCGAATCTTGCTTAGAAATCAGATTACATGACAAGATTTGCCACCAGATAATTTTTTGTTTTCTTGTTTGACTGTTATCTGGTGAGTTATCTGAATTTCACCAGATAACATGGCCCGAATCTTGCTTAGAAATCAGATTACATGACAAGATTTGCCACCAGATAATTTTTTGTTTTCTTGTTTGACTGTTATCTGGTGAGTTATCTGAATTTCACCAGATAACATGGCCGGAATCTTGCTTAGAAATCAGATTACATGACAAGATTTGCCACCAGATAATTTTTTGTTTTCTTGTTTGACTGTTATCTGGTGAGTTATCTGAATTTCACCAGATAACATGGCCGGAATCTTGCTTAGAAATCAGATTACATGACAAGATTTGCCACCAGATAATTTTTTGTTTTCTTGTTTGACTGTTATCTGGTGAGTTATCTGAATTTCACCAGATAACATGGCCGGAATCTTGCTTAGAAATCAGATTACATGACAAGATTTGCCACCAGATAATTTTTTGTTTTCTTGTTTGACTGTTATCTGGTGAGTTATCTGAATTTCACCAGATAACATGGCCGGAATCTTGCTTAGAAATCAGATTACATGACAAGATTTGCCACCAGATAATTTTTTGTTTTCTTGTTTGACTGTTATCTGGTGAGTTATCTGAATTTCACCAGATAACATGGCCGGAATCTTGCTTAGAAATCAGATTACATGACAAGATTTGCCACCAGATAATTTTTTGTTTTCTTGTTTGACTGTTATCTGGTGAGTTATCTGAATTTCACCAGATAACATGGCCGGAATCTTGCTTAGAAATCAGATTACATGACAAGATTTGCCACCAGATAATTTTTTGTTTTCTTGGTTGATTGAATCTTGTTTGAATCGGAATTTCACAGGATAACATGGTGCGAATCTTGTTTGAAAATCAGATAACAGTACAAGATTCGCCACCAGATAATTCTCTGTTATCTTGGTTGATCGAATCTTGTTTGAATCGGAATTTCACAGGATAACATGGTGCGAAGCTTGTTTGAAAGACAGAAAACAGTACAAGATTTAAATCAGAATAACTGTGCGTTATCTAGTCTGTAAGAAACCTGTGTGAATCTGAAATTTACCGGATAACAGGATGCGAATCTGGTTTGCAAACCAGATAATGGAAAATGCCTCAAAGATGCCTTTGTGTTATCCGGTCTGTAAGAACCCGTTGTACTTTTCACCCATAATTTTTTTCAGAATTTCGTGATCCAGGCCTAATTTAATTGATTTCCAAGTGAAGGCCCGGATCAGCATTTTTAGCCCGGAATAGCCCCTTTTTCCGGAAATGTGATCCTGCAAAAGTTCGGGAAAAAGGAAAGCTGTTCCGGCTGCATTTTCCGAAATTTTTCACCTTGAACACTGCTAAATTCTAATTGTAGACCCAAATTTCAGGTTTTCCAAATGAAAATGTTCTGGATGAGATTTCAGGAGTTCAGTCGGAATTCATCAGAGATCTAGATCAAGTGATTCGGCAAATCCACAGGGATCAGCTCCCATTGACTCGAATCTCGATGAAGTTATGGATAAGACTGGACTTCGCGTCTGTTGTGGCTCAAGGCAGCTCATAAGCTGACCTGCGATGGATAATCAATCCTCGCTTCTGTTGTGGCTCAAGGCAGCTTATAAGCTGACCTGCGATGGATAATCAATCCTCGCTTCTGTTGGGACTCAAGGCAGCTGCTAAGCTGACCTGCGAGGGGTAAAGTGCCATATATCAGCAAACGCTAGCGCTCGTAATGTGAGGCCGTGCCCACCCTCCCTGCAGGTGATAGCTTTGTTGGCTCTTCGACAAACTATTGCATTCTTATTGTGCTGGAGAGGTTTGACTCCCAATGGCATGTAGTCTGTCGTGGTTACTTAGTGTATCAGATTACCCTATTATCTGGTGCAGCTGGGTGTCTAGATGGAGCTGTGGCATGGTTCCAAAAGCTCCTACTGGCCCAGTTCTAAGGTAGCCTTTTTTTAAGACAGACGTTATTCTAGCTCTTGCTAGAGCATGCTCCATTGGGTTGTCTAAAGCGTCTGCAGTGTTGGTGTATGGCCACCAGTGAGGGATAATTGAACCCCGCTTCAACCGATGAATCAAAGTTGAGCAGTTGACTGAAAATGCTGACCTACGAGGGGTAATCAAACCTCGCGTCTGTTGTGGCTCAAGGCAGCTGCTAAGAGTAGTCACTTTTATTTGACTACGCGGGTCAATCTTTAATCCGAGGGGTAATAAAGTCTCGAAATTGCAAGGTGGATTGATCTGCTTTTCGGAGGCACTGTAGCGTCCGTAATGTGAGGCTGTGCCCATCCTCCGTACAGGTGACAATTGAAAAATTGTTGCGCCCTGATTGTGTGCGAGAGGTTTGACTACCACTGGCATGTAGTCTATCACAGCTGCTTAGTGTGTCTTCTTCTTCTTCTTCTTCTCCGTTTATCGCCTTGCGGCGTGGAGTGAACAGCGTCAGGCTTCACCGCAAGTGCGTTTGTGTCGCGCCATGTTTGTCGCCGATAACGTTCTTCCGCACTTGTCGCATTCTGCTGTCTTCCTTCGGTATTTTCTTGCTCTTCTCTTGTTCTCCTCCATCTCCGGTGGATTGTGGTGTTGTTCTTTACATGTCTTTCTGTGCCTCGCTAGGTTCGATTTTACGATTGTGCTTCCACATTGCTGACATTTTACTCTTGACGCATCTATTTCCGTCTCGCCTTGGCACACCTTCTCATGGTTTGCCAGGGTCGCTTCCTGTCGGAACTCCTTGTCGCATTTGTGGCATCTGAATTTCACCGGCTCTTTAAACACGCGATGCATCCTCTTTTGGTGGATGGTTAGTCCGCCCTTGCTTTTACACACTTTGCCGCAGAGTTCGTATTCGCATTTGAAGCCATCTCCAACCTCTCTCGGGTTCGTTTTTACGTGGTACCGTTCTTGACTTCGTTCGATCAGGCTGTTGTTACTGTCCGTCTTGGCCTTTTTTCCTTGCACTCTCTCCCACTCTTGTAGGTGTACAGTCCGCTGGTGTACTACGTTCCGCCAGTGTTTCCTGTCTAGAACGTGGCGTTCGATGTCTTGCGGTTCCATACCGGCTTCCCGGATGAGGCGCTTCCAGTAGGATATGGTGTTGTTTTTCCGTTTTTTGCGCTTAGGGATCCTTTCCAGGCCTCTGTACCACCCTAATACGGCTTGCTTTATTTGTCTGTCGTCTTCCATCCGTAGGACGTGGCCAATCCTTTTTAGGTGACTTTTCTCAATCTTTGTTCTTAATGACACAACACCTAGTTCGTTGCGGATATCTTGCATATTTACTCCTAGGCTTTCCATTTCGCGCAGCGGTTCCATTCTCTTGTTGGACCAAATGTTGCGGTATGTTTTGTCGATGAACTGTTGCATTTTCTTGATTTCGCCGAGCAGGAACGGGCGGGTGTTCGCATGGAACAGGAGTACACTTTCCACGCACGCCTCGACCACTTTAGCTTGTGTGGTCTTTTTCAGGCGGCATCGATGGAACCTTTTCCTGATCGCATTCCACGCTTTGGCGGCTCTCTGGATTCTTTGCTGTGTGTCGTATCTCCTATCCATCCACGACCCTAGGATGCGAGTTTTACCTCCGGCGGATGTTCCTAGGGCCATCTCCTCCTGTTTCTCGTCATTTGTCAGTTCTTCGAACTTCTTCATATTCTCTTTGGTCGTTGTTAGGCTTCTCGTCAGTTCTCTGCCATTGCCTAGGATGGTGGTGTCGTCTGCAAAGAGCGATGAGGTCCACTTGACCGTTCGCATCTCCGAGTTGTACTGGTTGGTTCTCTGAGGTGGCAAGGAGTGTCCAGGTAAGTACGTCCATTCCACCCCGCAGCTTAATCCTCTGCTGGCCGCTTCTGTCTCCCGAGTTTCTTCCGCTTTCCTGATGCTCGCCTGGTGGTAGATGTTAAATAATATCGGGGAAGTTGGGCATCCCTCGCGTAAGCCTCGCTCGGGTAGCCATGTTTCGCTTGATTTCTCCTTGCCTTGCACTTTATACGCGGTATGTTCATGCAGGTCTTTCAGTTTTTCGATCGTCTCTTGCGGCATCTTGTACGCTTGGAGGATTCCCCACAGGATCGGCTTGCACACTCTCGGATATGCCTTACGGAGGTCTAGGAGGATTGCCGTTTCTGTGTCTTCGATGTTGCAGTCTCCTGATGCTCTTTTTGTTTCCAGGTACTCGGCAATGTCCTCGTGCATCCTGGTGAATATCTGTGCGTTGTCCGCCGTCGATCTTCCACTTCGGAAGCCGTTCTGGTTGTCATCTAGCGCTCCTATCACTTCTGCCCAATTCCGGATTCTGGTAGCCAGAATGCGGGCTAGTATTCTGCTGAGCATAGGTAATAGGCAGATTCCTCTGTAGTTATTCATGTCTGCTCGGTCTCCCTTCTTGAATAATGGAATAATGAGTCCAATTTTCTCGTTGTCATTCCATTTGTGCGCTCGCTCTTCAAACAGAAAGCGGATCCTTGCATACAGTTCTTTACGTACTGCGTCTGGGGCGATTCTAATGTATCTGATACGAAGTTCGTCCTCCCCGGGACTTCGGTCTTTCATTTCTTTAATGGCTGCTTCTATTTCAAGGTCCGTTGGGACTGTCGTCAGTTGTGTTCTTGTCTTTTCCGTATCTTCCTGTTCCTTCATGGTTTTGATTGATCTGATCAGTTCGGCTGTTTCGGTTTCCGGGTTTTCCAATCTAGTCCCTTGGATTCTTTCCAAATGGTTCTTGAAGTCATCTTCGTCAAAGTTGGTGTCTGTTCCGCTGTTGTTCCACTTTCCTCGCTTGTCCAACATCCTTAATTTCTCATAGACCACTGCGATCTGGCCTCTATCCGCGGCATTTCTGCATTCCTCAGCGATTGCGTCCCACCAGTTTTCCTCCCATTCCGCGAGCTTCTTTTTTATCTTTTTTCGGATAGTTGTAGTCGCTAGGCGGGCTAGGGTCGTCGCCGCCGAGGTGGGGTCTTCTCTGACGCATGCGTTGCGATGGGCCAGCGTTTCTGCCAGCTCTCTTTGTTGTGCCTCGTGTTCGTCCAGTGTGGGGGCCATCCACGGGTTCGTTACTCGTGTCACCGTGCCGCATACGTGCCTTGCACTGTCGATGATTGAGTTTTGAACGTCTGTCCATTTCATGTCTGTGAGGTTCCTGTCCTGCTTCTCTCTTAGTTCTTCGAATCTTGTTAGTATTTCTTTTTTTAACTCAGATGCCTTGTTCTCGTCGTGGAGTTTCCTCCAGTCGATGTTCTTCCGCCTGCGTCTCGTCTGGTCCTTGACGTACTTGTTCCGTGTCCAGCCCCGAATTATGACGGTTTTGGGCAGGTGGTCCGACAAGTTGCACTTGTTGTGGTTCTTTATCGTTTTGACCAGGCGGTGTCTGTCCTGCGCGCGAGTTATGAAGCCGTCTATCTCATACCACGTGCCGGTGCTTGGATTTCTCCAGGTTCCCCGGTTTTTTGACTTGTGGAACGAGTTGATCCAGGCTAGATCATTTGTCACTAACCAGTTTGCGAGGTCTTCGCCCTGCTGGTTGGTCAGTGCTAAGCCAAACTTTCCTCGATGTTGCGCGTCTGTGCTTTCAAATTTGCCAATCTGTGCGTTCATGTCACCGCCAATGATGATTGGTTTGTTCTTTCTTTCATTATGAATGTAACGTTCCAGGGTGTTTCTGAGCTCTGCTAGTTCCGTTTCGTAGTCCGGAGTGCCTCTAACTGGGCAGTACACGCTGATCAATGTCGCGTCGTATATTTCTATCATGATCGCTCTGTTCGTAATCTTCTTTTTTGATCCGCTGTCCTTCCACGTCTGGTACAATTCCTGGTTTAGGATGATGCCTGTTTTCTTGCCGTGAATCAGGAATGAATTTTGTTTCGGTTGGTGGTAACTTCTTATTCCGTCTGACGGTGCCGATAACTCCGAGATGAGGGCTACCTCCCAATTCTCACTCATAATCTTTTTTGCGATCTCTCCAAAACGCGTGCCGAACACGTTTGCCCGCTGGACATTCCATGTTGTTATTCTCAGCTCGTTGTTTAATGTTTCTCTGCGTTTGTTAATCTTCTTCGTTCTTCTTGTTCCACGGCGTCGGGTTCTTCTGATTAGTCTGCTTTTCTTCTCTTTTTGGGTTTTCGGTCGTTTTGTGCTTTTTCTTGGGTTTTCGGATTCTTTCTTTGGTCTTTCCTTCCTGTTTGGTCCTGGGTTCTTCTCTACTGTCGTCAGCTGTGCTTTCACTTCCGCCGACCTTTGTTTCCGGCTTGGTCTTGTGCGGCTCTGCTGTTCCTCTAGCTCTCTACCTTTGTGCTGTCCACTGGTTTTTGCCTGGTTAATCTCGGTACCCAGGTCGGCTACTTCTGGGTACCACGAGTGAAAAGGGCCGGTGTCGTCGTACTGGCTTCCGCCAGTGGCTTCGATCCATGGTCCCTTCCGTTTGCTCCCTTCTTTGCCAAGACTTTTTCGGGTCTTGTCCACTGGCCACCTCGTGAAGGTGGGGGAACAATCGGCCAGCGCTTACAGCTTAGTGTGTCAACGGGCTGAATGATTCTATCGTCATATTTGACGCTTAGAAGCATGAGTCAGCCAACCATATTGTTTGGCACAGCTGGGTGTCTAGACGGAGACTGTGGCATGGTTCCAAATAGCTCTAACTGGCCCAGTATGCAAAGCAGCTTTCCTATTAAGATAGACGCTAATCCGATTTTTGTCGGTGCATGCTCCATTGGTTTGTCTAAGGCGTTTGCAGTTGCACCAGCCGAGAGCAGATCAAGTCAAGAGAGTAGTCGTTACAGACCATGTCGGTAATCTTGTCGAGATTTAATAAATCCTCGAACAAGTCAAGGGAGTAGTCGTTACAGACCATGAGTGTCGGCAATCTTGTCAGCCACTTTTTCCGGAGGGTGTCACTGCTTCGAACGACGCAGTTGATGACGCCGTTGGACGATCGTCCATCGCACTAGCGACATCTGCAACGCCAAGTCGGTTGGATATTACCGTTGGCGCACGGGATTGCGAAAACAATCAGGTAAGAGTTTCCAGCGTAGTCGGCATTTCGTGGACGCAACGAAGCCAGCGCCGAGCGAGCCGGCGCACCAGATGATACACAATTCACTTTGTCTCCGGTCTACGAGCAGCCGATCAACGAAAGCCAGTTGATTCCGGACGACGACTATGCTACGAATGACAATTCTATCGATGTATGTTCTATCACCTGTATGTACATTGCTGTTTCTTTATAACTGTGTATATTTTGGGGAAACTGCCTTCCATCGCCATTTAATTTAACTTTAATATTGCAGAGTCGTTCCATTGCGCAGGCATATAATGCAAGCCCCCATCAGTGGTCTCATTAATCGCCTTCCACGCGCGCGACCCGATCTTTCAAACGTCTGGCTCACGCATCGACTGCCATCAGAGTGGCGTCCGAGTACAGCAGGTCCGACCTGCGACTCAGCACCAGCTCGCAGCAGATCACCAATTCAGTAGTATCAATTAGTAGCCACAGTATAAGTAGGTCTACTTATAACTCGACTGTCGAAACTCATACGTATGCCACGCTGTTCTCCAGAAGTTTTCGTTCCTGTTGAGCTTGTTCCTGTTCCTTGTTTAGTTTGTATAAGGCGCTTACAAAGTACAACCCGCTGTTAAATATAGAGATGCTACTCATAAAATCTTGAAACACCAACTTCTTATATGCATCTTTACTGCAAAATTTGATGTCAATGCCTTCCGGCTTCTTTCGCATGGATTAACCGACTGTTACCTGGTCAGCGAATCCTGTTTGCCAGACAGGATAACAAACAAGATAACAAACAGGATAACACGATGTTTCCCTGCAGGATTCGCATGAATTACCCGACTGTTACCTGGTCAGCGAATCCTGTTTGCCAGACAGGATAACAAACAATATAACAAACAGGATAACACGATATTTCCCTGCAGGATTCGCACGAATTACCCGACTGTTACCTGGTCAGCGAATCCTGTTTGCCAGACAGGATAACAAACAAGATAACAAACAGGATAACACGATATTTCCCTGCAGGATTCGCACGAATTACCCGACTGTTACCTGGTCAGCGAATCCTGTTTGCCAGACAGGATAACAAACAAGATAACAAACAGGATAACACGATGTTTCCCTGCAGGATTCGCATGAATTACCCGACTGTTACCTGGTCAGCGAATCCTGTTTGAATCTTGTTTGAAACAAGGAAACGTAAGATTTCGTCACGCAAACAAGATTCATACAAGATAACATTTTGCATAACCGGAATAGGGCATGTTATCTTGTTTGAGCGAATGTTATCTTGTGGTGTTATCTGGTTTATTTACCAGAGGGTCTGCTACCACACAATCTACCAATCAGTCTGCTACCACACAATCTACCAATCACTCAACTACCACACAATCTACCAATCACTCAACTACCACAAAATCTACCAATCACTCAACTACCACACAATCTACCAATCAGTCTGCTACCACACAATCTACCAATCAGTCTGCTACCACACAATCTACCAATCACTCAACTACCACACAATCTACCAATCACTCAACTACCACAAAATCTACCAATCACTCAACTACCACACAATCTACCAATCAGTCTGCTACCACACAATCTACCAATCACTCAACTACCACACAATCTACCAATCACTCAACTACCACGCAATCTACCAATCACTCAACTACCACACAATCTACCAATCACTCAACTACCACACAATCTATTAATCACTTAACTACCACACAATCTACCAGTGTTCCAAACAGGCCACAAGACCGGGCCCCACCTGCGGAGGAAACATCCAAGCAACGCTGGCCTCCACCCCGGCCAGCCTGTCCACACCGGACTGGTGTTCATTCGACGGCGGCTGCATCAGCATAGCTCTGAGATCCGGCGACAGAACGCGGCTGATGTCGCTGGCGCTTTGAGCACAACGATGAGTCGTAGCGCCGAGTCCGGCGCTTCCACTGGCACCGCCGCCGCTATAGTCGATATTGACATCTGGCACGCTGGCGGACAGACTGATCTGCGTCATCTTCATCTGCCGCCCAGCTGCTGCGGTGTCTTCAGCTGAGCGGTTGTCGACTGGCAACACGGCCGGCTCAAAAGCTGTTGCTGATTTCCGCTTGTCCATTTTTAATGGATTTATGAGCGCAGATAATTATGAATAATTGCGATAATTGTACATAAAAATGAGGCGAATGTGAAAGTTTCAGCTGTAAAGATTAAAAAGAAAAAATTATTAATTTCTAATTATCAATTCGAAACTAATTACTCGACGAAAATTGCCAAACTTAAGAAATCAACTAAGTTAACAAAAATCTACGCACGCGTATGAAATATATTAATAGCAGTAGAACCAATTGAACATAGTTTGCTTTTTGCTTTACTAAATTCCAAAATGCATCCGGCAAGACCAGAAAAAACATATTTTGTAGCAAAAAGAAGCGAAAAAAAAGATAAAAAAAACCTTTGTCGTCGAGATAGCTGGAAAATATCGTCATACTACTGCTAAGTAGCACCAATGCGGTAGAATTATAACTGTAAATGATAAGTAAATCATGCATGCTAATTAAAACTAGACTTGTTTTTTAATGCGTACGAAAAATGAATGCAATTCTAGCAGATTAGAAAGCAGGCATTCAGATTCAAGTTGCAAATCTGGGCTTAAGGTAGTGAGTTGACTGCTCAGACTGATGAGGCAGTTGAGAATGCAGGAGCTCAGTTAAATGCTCAGACTGATGAGGCAGTTGAGAACACAGGAGCTCAATCAGCTGACTGCTCAGACTGATGAGGCAGTTGAGAACGAAGGAGCTCAATCAGCTGACTGCTCAGACTGATGAGGCAGTTGAGAACGCAGGAGCTCAATCAGCTGACTGCTCAGACTGATGAGGCAGTTGAGAACGCAGGAGCTCAATCAGCTGACTGCTCAGACTGATGAGGCAGTTGAGAATGCAGCAGCTCAATCAGCTGACTGCTCAGACTGATGAGGCAGTTGAGAATGCAGCAGCTCAATCAGCTGACTGCTCAGACTGATGAGGCAGTTGAGAATGCAGCAGCTCAATCAGCTGACTGCTCAGACTGATGAGGCAGTTGAGAATGCAGCAGCTCAATCAGCTGACTGCTCAGACTGATGAGGCAGTTGAGAATGCAGCAGCTCAATCAGCTGACTGCTCAGACTGATGAGGCAGTTGAGAATGCAGGAGCTCAATCAGCTGACTGCTCAGACTGATGAGGCAGTTGAGAATGCAGCAGCTCAATCAGCTGACTGCTCAGACTGATGAGGCAGTGAGAACGCACGAGCTCATCGCAGGGGCGGTGGAGTCGTATCTGAGGCGTGCTGGAGTCGCTGTAGACTCACTGAGTGCGAACTTTATGAATTCGAATCATATTTCGAACTGATAACAACTCCATTTAGTCTACTTGAGTGACTCAAAAGTCGCCTCTCCATCGCATTACTGTCGCTTGAGTCGTTAAAAAGTCACAAGAGTCACTAGTGAGCTGTTTGCAGTGACTCTTGTCACGGTAACATTTTCAACAGGATAGAACAAACTCTGTCGGTATTAGAATCTGCGCCTGTCTTAGTCATCATCATCCTCAATGGTGGCCTCCAGCTCCAGGTCGCGGCTCCGGGCAGATCACAAACTGAGCACCGCCGCTGCCGCTCCGAGCAGCAGCAGCCGACCTCGCCGAGGCGGCCAGCCCGGAGCGGAGGCATGCAGGGGTGTAGAAGGCATCCACTCCGGTCCTGGCCGCGGCGGCGGTGGCCCAAGTGGCGGCTGGCGGCAACTTGTGCGGCTTTCGAATCGGTAGAAACCGGTTGGCGTGCGCGGTTCGAACCGACCAGGCGGCAGACGAGAGACCGGCTGGCCAGAGAGATGGCCTGCGGCTTCGCGTCCGACTCGGTGGTCCAGGCGGCCGAGAGCCGGTCGGCCAGCGCTGAAGTCGTCCGACATTCTGGCTAAGGTTCAACACCTCGCTGGAGAAGTGCACTGCAGCGTTGGCCTGGAAGAGATCAATAACCGGACAATGAGAGGAAGGCTGGTTAGTTAATTTGCAGGGGCTTCGGGAACTGCCGCAAATCAAAAGCCGCTGTATCCTGTGGCTAGACCCCGGTCCCTATGCCAGAAGCTGCTGTATACCTGTGGCTAGACCCGGTCCCTATGCCACAAGCTGCTGTATACCTGTGGCTAGACCCCGTCCCTATGCAGAAGCTGCTGTATACCTCTGGCTAGACCCCGGTCCTATGCCAGAAGCTGCTGTATACCTGTGGCTAGACCCCGGTCCCTAGGCCAAGAGCGCTATAATAGCCAAGACCCCTGACTTCCTAATCGATTAAAACACGGTCCTCACCTGAACAAAGGAGAGCAGCAGGTCAACGGGTAGGCTGCAGCGCTCGACACAACTTTCAGGTTCATCAACGAGAGGCG
>NIVC01003025.1:67499-99196 GCA_002269645.1 Macrostomum lignano | reverse complement strand
GACTGCTCAGACTGATGAGGCAGTTGAGAATGCAGCAGCTCAATCATAACTGCTCAGACTGATGAGGCAGTTGAGATGCAGGAGCTCAATCAGCTGACTGCTCAGACTGATGAGGCAGTTGAGAATGCAGCAGGAGCTCAATCAGCTGCTGCTCAGACTGATGAGGCAGTTGAGAAGCAGGAGCTCAATCAGCTGACTGCTCAGACTGATGAGGCAGTTGAGAACGCAGGAGCTCAATCAGCTGACTGCTCAGACTGATGAGGCAGTTGAGAATGCAGGAGCTCAATCAGCTGACTGCTCAGACTGATGAGGCAGTTGAGAATGCAGGCAGCTCAATCAGTGACTGCTCAGACTGATGAGGCAGTTGAGAATGCAGCAGCTCAATCAGCTGACTGCTCAGACTGATGAGGCAGTTGAGAATGCAGCAGCTCAATCAGCTGACTGCTCAGACTGATGAGGCAGTTGAGAACACAGGAGCTCAATCAGCTGACTGCTCAGACTGATGAGGCAGTTGAGAATGCAGGAGCTCAATCAGCTGACTGCTCAGACTGATGAGGCAGTTGAGAATGCACAGGAGCTCAATCAGCTGACTGCTCAGACTGATGAGGCAGTTGAGAACAGGAGCTCAATCAGCTGACTGCTCAGACTGATGAGGCAGTTGAGGCAACGAGCCACGAGCTCAATCGCAGGGGCGGTGGAGTCGTATCTGAGGCGTGCTGGAGTCGCTGTAGACTCACTGAGTTGCGAAGTGCACCTGCGTCACTTTATGAATTCGAATCATATTTCGAACTGATAACAACTCCATTTAGTCTACTTGAGTGACTCAAAAGTCGCCTCTCCATCGCATTACTGTCGCTTGAGTCGTTAAAAAGTCACAAGAGTCACTAGTGAGCTGTTTGCAGTGACTCTTAGTCACGGTAACGTTTTCAACAGGATAGAACAAACTCTGTCGGTATAGAATCTGCGCCTGTCTTAGTCATCATCATCCTCAATGGTGGCCTCCAGCTCCAGGTCGGGCTCCGGGCAGATCACAAACTGAGCACCGCCGCTGCCGCTCCGAGCAGCAGCAGCCGACCTCGCCGAGGCGGCCAGCCGGAGCGGAGGCATGCAGGGGTGTAGAAGGCATCCACTCCGGTCCTGGCCGCGGCGGCGGTGGCCCAAGTGGCGGCTGGCGGCAACTTGTGCGGCTTTCGAATCGGTAGAAACCGTTGGGTGCGCGGTTCGAACCGACCAGGCGGCAGACGAGAGACCGGCTGGCCAGAGAGATGGCCTGCGGCTTCGCGTCCGACTCGGTGGTCCAGGCGGCCGAGAGCCGGTCGGCCAGGCTGAAGTCGTCCGACATTCTGGCTAAGGGTTCAACAGCCTCGCTGGAGAAGTGCACTGCAGCGTTGGCCTGGAAGAGATCAATAACCGGGACAATGAGAGGAAGGCTGGTTAGTTAATTTGCAGGGGCTTCGGGAACTGCCGCAAATCAAAAGCCGCTGTATCCTGTGGCTAGACCCCGGTCCCTATGCCAGAAGCTGCTGTATACCTGTGGCTAGACCCCGGTCCCTATGCCAGAAGCTGCTGTATACCTGTGGCTAGACCCCGGTCCCTATGCCAGAAGCTGCTGTATACCTGTGGCTAGACCCCGGTCCCTATGCCAGAAGCTGCTGTATACCTGTGGCTAGACCCCGGTCCCTAGGCCAAGAGCCGCTATAATAGCAAGACCCCTGACTTCCTAATCGATTAAAACACGGTCCTCACCTGAACAAAGGAGAGCAGCAGGTCAACGGGTAGGCTGCAGCGCTCGGACACAACTTCAGGTTCATCAACGAGAGGCGCAAGGCCGCTGCCTGTGCCGTCTCGACTCGTTTAGCGTGCAGCAGTTTGCCGACAGCGTGGAACAGCTGATAGGGCGTGTCTCTGAACAGCACCGATTTGGCCACGCTGCCTGCACTATGCCAGCAGTGCATAGCGCGAATTGCAGGCTAAACTGCAGTCCGGATACGGCGGCTCGAATGTCACCGTCGGCAGCGGCGGCCACGGATTCGATTAGCGACTTGTAGGAGGCTGGGCGAAGGTGGCGCTTAGTCAGGATGGCGTTTAGACTGCGGATTAGCTGGGTGCGAGCCACCGGATTGACCTGGGGATTACAGCGGGTCGAGACTTTAAGACGAGACTTCAGATCTGACACATTCCATACTTAGGACGAGACTTCAGATCTGACACATCCCATACTCAAGATGAGACTTCAGATCTGACACATTCCATACTCAGAATGAGACTTCAGATCTGACACATCCCATACTGAAGACGAGACTTCAGATCTGACACATCCCATACTCAAGTGGGACTTCAGATCTGACACATCCCATACTCAAGGTGAGACTTCAGATCTGACACATCCCATACTCAAAGTGAGACTTCAGATCTGACACATCCCATACTCAAGGTGAGACTTCAGATCTGACACATCCCATACTCAAGGTGAGACTTCAGATCTGACACATCCCATACTCAAAGTGAGACTTCAGATCTGACACATCCCATACTCAAGGTGAGACTTCAGATCTGACACATCCCATACTCAAAGTGAGACTTCAGATCTGACACATCCCATACTCAAGGTGAGACTTCAGATCTGACACATCCCATACTCAAAGTGAGACTTCAGATCTGACACATCCCATACTCAAGGTGAGACTTCAGATCTGACACATCCCATACTCGAGACTTCAAATCTAACAAATAAAATACTCAGAAGCCACAACCTGCACTAAGGTCGCATTATTGTCCTCCAGCCAGTCCCTGGGCAACAGGCGGTCATTGCAGCTGATCAGTACCAGGCACACATCGAGGCATCTGGCCAGAAACTCGTCTAGCAGAGCCCGCAAAGCTGCAGTGTCGCCAGACGATGAGCCAAACTTCAGCTGTTGCTGCTGCTGGTCGGCAAATGAAAGTGACAGGGTCGGCTCGTCCCACACGATGACGCGGGCTTGGCGGAATCTGGCCAGGCGAATCAGGGCCTAGGATGGGGTGATAGCATAGATGATGAGATAATAGAGAGAGATTAGAGATACAGGTATAATAGATGGAAATTAGAGAAGGGAGAATATTAGAGGGAGATTAGAGATAGGGGGATAATAGAGGGAGATTAGAAATGAGGAGAGAGAGAGAGAGAGAGAGAGAGAGAGATTGAGATAAGAGGCTATTACAGGGAGAGAAGAGATAACAGGAGAATAATCCACACGGACACTGACAGCAACACCCACGCCGGCTAGAAACGCCTCAGCACTGATTATACGAGGCCTGTGCTCCTCTCACCTGCATGGCCTCGGCCGGGCCGTTAGCGCAGGCGTCCAGCTCCTCATCCAGGTAAGCCGAGCCCAGCCGCAGGCGGTCGCACAGCAGCCGCACAGCAACGGACTTGCCCGCTCCGCACGGGCCGTGCACGAAGACCAGCCGAGGCCTGCAGCTCAGACAGGCCTCCAATTCTAGCAATTTTTTCTTGTGCAAGCAGAGCTCCTCTGTGCTAGCCGGTCCGTACCTGTCAGTCCATAACTGGCTTCGCTCTTCGGACGCTCTGTCCGCCGCCTGCCTGCCGAGATCGTCGTCAGGGCAGAGCCACAGCCGGCGGGCCGGCGTAGCAGCCGATGGCGGCGCCTGCTCGGAGCGCTGGCGGGAGATGGCGAGGTTGCCGCCGCCGCTCCTGAAGGTGTCAAAAGCGGAGCAACTGGCGGACGGTGGCAGCTCCAGCCGCAGGCGCGGTCGCTTTGGCGAAGACGAAGAGGACATGCTGGTCGAATAGTTAATATTATTATTTTTACTATAGATCTAATTGATTAATCGCTTCACGATGGCATCTGTAACAGGGTATTGAAATTAATGAACAAGATGTAATTTTTTACGTTACCTGCTAATTGGTTCAGCAATAATGTACATTAGCCAGTCCACTGAAATGTACATGGCAGCTTTAGGCTGGAATTCCGAGAAAGGCAATAAAAATTGGGGCGGGGCGGGGAAAGTGTTGGAAAGGTGCGGTTGGAGGGTTTAAGAGTAAATAAATGAGCCATGGCTTTAAAAGTACATTAAAATGCTTCTGTTTAACTTGCTACTGAACTGGAAGTAGTTTACACGCTAATGTGCTGAGTGGCCCATCTAGTTATTCTAGTAGTATCTGTGAATATAATTTCATAATTGCGTATAAAGTAAAATAATAATAAGGGAGCCGTAGCCTTGTGCTCTAGCTCGATTCCAAGTGCAGTCGCATTAATTTGGGGCCAAATTGGAATCTCGGCTTGGCTCTGCTCGTGCAATTAACGGCCTTGAGGACCAACCCCCAAGGCACAGTGAAGTGTACATGCCTAACGATAAATAAAGTTAGGGCTGCTGTACACTCCTGTGTGAGTGTGTGCCTGTGCGTATGACTGCGTACGTGACAATGTCGCTAAAAGTTCCCACTGCCTCTAATACAAAGTAAAATAAGAGAAAAATTACCGGAAAAAATAGCTGCACATTATATTGTTTGAAAAAATTACATAACCACTACGGGACGGATTATGAAACAGATAAAAGATAAAAATCACAGCAAATGTGAAATCGCGTTTACACAGACACAGTGTAATCATATATCGTTAGAATTAATTAGCAATATAAAAAACTTATACATACTCGTTATAGAATAGAGATAGACAATGTGAAGTAAAGAAGGGAATTCAAAAATGTGAAAAAAGTTTAGGAAACTTTAACATAGGTCGATGAAAACGGTACCTACGCCAAGAAGCGTCATTGAGTCACTTGCGTCGCCCCAGAGTGGTTGCAATTTGCAAGTAACACAGGTAAAATAGGAAAAAAGTGACTCCAGATGACTCTTTAAAACAACGAGACGTCACGGTACAAGTCGCTAAAGAGTCGCCTAAGAGTCAATATGAGACGTTTTATTGTCTGCGACTCTGGGGCCGTAGAGTTATTTCCGAGGCGTGCTGGAGTCGCTGTGGAATCACTGAGTCGCGTTTTCAACTTACGAATTGAAAACAACTCTATTCGTCTACCTGTGAAGTGACACATTTTGGCTCTAGAAAGTTCCCATTGGAATGTATTTTAACCAACGAATGCGCTCCAACTAGCAAAAGCTGAGGACACGACCCCAACCTCAACCAATGAAAAACAGTTATGTACCATCCAATGCGATTAAGACTGAAAAGTACTATAAAAGCTCATGTTAACCAACCAAGAAGCTCGCGCCTCCCTGGCCTCGCCTCTCTTTCGCCTCTCTTCTCCCTTCTCGCTATTCTAACTACTTTTGATTGACACTGCCAGGGTCTCGACCCAAACACTAAAACTGATAAATTGACTCACTAAAACTAAAACAACAACAACCACGTTCCACAATAGACTGAACCTTCGGTTCCCCAACACTTAGAAACCCCTTGGACTCGAACAAAACGAGCTTCTTATTTGGAATTCCATCTTAGACCTTATATTTTTTAAGATAACATCTCGAGATTGTGACCATCAAATACAACGGTCTGTAAGTTACCATCAAGTGTTTGCATCATCAGGAAAAGTCAGTTGAATCCGCCGCCTCAGTTACGAGTATTTGGCTCTCACATTGATATTTGAAGTAGAACAAGAGCCATAGAAGTGAGAGACCAGAAGAAGAACAATAACCCATATATTTTAAAATATTTCGCCTAGAAAGTTAATTGCTAACACAAAAACTTCTGGACGACTATTTTAACGATTTTACAACTCACGTGATACGCTTGTGACTCAACAGTCGCCTCTCCATCGCATCACAGTCGTTTGAGTTGTTAAAAAATCCGAAGAGTTGCCCTAAAGTCGCTAGAGTTCACTGATGAGTTGTTTAAAATGACTCTTTAAACAGATTTTTAGCGATTCTTGTCACGGTAACGTTTTCAACGGGTACGTTTTAGTCAACGACAGACGTTATATACAGTATGTTTTTCACATCGATCCATGCGAAAGGCGGTCCGAAAAACTATCTGACGCCTGGCGAACTATAGGGACGGGAACTCGGAATAGACGAGAGCCTTTCAAGTAAAGTATAAATAAGCGACCTTGACGCGTTAGCAAAATACAAATTCATAGACCATGAACCCAGACTGCACAAATATATGCTTGTTAGGGAATAAATAAGATGAAAATGACGCAGCTAAAATAATAGGTGAAGCACTAGAATCCGCTCTGGTCGTCTTCTGAGTCCCATTCGCAGTGCTCGACTGTGCCCGCATCGGCGCTGAAGTCCACCTCCTTGTCGTAGATGTAGCCAGGGTCACCCGGTTTCAACTGGTGCTTCTCGAATTGTTCCTGCAAAATTGCCCAGGAAGGCAAGGCACAGATATTGGACCAATACGATAAGAGGAGGGCGTGTGCTCAGCTGTACTTGACTTTAGAATGGCACAGAGTGCTTAATTGGAAAAGGCCCAGCCTTTATTATTCCAATAGCTGAATCAACACGATAGGAAAACATAACTAATCCAAATTCAAAGGATTGAAATGAAATTATTAAATATGCCTATTTTAAAGTGCAAGTGATGGGAAGAAACCGCAAAACATCCCAATGATAGATGGGAAAACTGCAAAATATCCAATGATGGGATGGGAAGAAGCCGCAAATATCCCAATGACGATGGGAAGAAACGCAAAATATCCAAATGATGATGGGAAGAAACCGACAAAAAACCCAATTACGAAGACCCAGTTGCCGCACCTGCATGGCAGCCTTCTTCCTCTGCAGTGTCTCCTCGTCAACTTTGTTAGGATCCTCTAGCGGATCGATTTGCTCCATCTGGCGCTGTTTATCCAGACTCTGCTCTTTGCTGAGGCCGTTCACTGTCACATCGCGCAGGATGGACAGCAGGCGTTCGAGCTGCAGCTGGCTGAGCTGACAGATGAGATCGCCGTGTCGCTTGTCCTGCAGAGACAATTTAGATTTGTTAATTGTAACCAAATATTGTTTGCTGACTTTTTAAAAGATTGCATGAAAAGTTAGTATATTCTTTGATAATTAAGTTCGCCTGCTAATTTTAATATCGAAGTAAGCGCCAGTGTGCATTCGGTCAAGTACGTCGTTAAATATCTACTAAAGAGCGGCGACATGGCGACTCACGAATTAAGAAGAAACTCACGCGCAGCAAAACTGCAAAATGCGTTTCCTTTTTTTCAAATATGATTGTACTGGAACAATTTTGTGTGAAACAAAAAAACGTTTGTTCCTATTTTTTCGTTCATTTGTGCTAAGCAATTTTTTATTTTGCTTTTTTCACCTTAAAAAGCCTATAGTTTTTTTGAAAGACTATTCGTTTGCAACAATAAAAAACAACTAAAGCTTTAAAAAACTTACAAGTCTGTACTTATTTTTTTAATCTAAAGCTGAACAACAAAAAAAAAATTCTATATGCAAATGCTGCTGCTTCACGTGAAAGGTCCTACTGGCTATGAAGCATTGCTTACTACAGACAGTGTTTTTTACACATTTAAGGCTGCTTGCCAAGCCCAAGGTCTGCTTCAGCATGAAAACCACTGGCAGTTCTGCCTGAAGAGGCCGCTCTGTCACGTATGCCGAATGTGTTGCGTCATCTTATTTTGTCATTTGGGGTGACCGCACGATGGTCAGAAACTTTGACGCGAGTTTGCAGACGACTTGTGCAAGGACCTCCGTTTCCCCCAGATTTCAGCATCGAGGAGATAGAAGACCTCGCGGTTCGTGAGCTCCAAGTGCTGTCAACTTCTATGAGTGATCGCACTTTGAGCGACTATGACCTGCCGAAGCCTTTTCTCTGCCCCAGCTTGCGCCGCTGCAATTTAATGCAAGAACAGGCAGAAATGTAATGATCGCGCTTCATTGCTTAAATGACATCAGAAGTGACTACGGCGGATTGCACTTCGTAGATGCTCCTGCTACTGGAAAAACTTTATATTGGAGGTACTACTGGCTTTTGTTCGCAGTCGCGGTGAAGTCGCTCACGTCATAGCTTTCTCGGATATTGTTTCCACCCTGTTGCCTAGCGGGCAGACTGCGCACTCAACGCGAGTTATTTTCATTTCATTATTACGTTTACTATATTATTTTGTTATTACAAAAGAAATAAAACTGCTTCATTTTTAAGCAGCTGCATTTCTAAATTACGTCGCAATATATTTAGTTTTTGTTTTATGAAACTTGCTTTCTATTTCCATTCTTCTAAGCAAAAAAGTAATACATTCAATAAATAAATAAAAATTGTTTGCTCAGGTTCAAAGCCCGGTTTAGAGATAGATGCACACGGACACTCTGACGTCTGTTCCGTGCGAGTGCAGTCCAGGCAAGCTGCACATCTCGTCAAACCCGTTTGATTGTATGGGACGAAGTATCTACATTATCACTATCACGGACCGAAGAGACCTGGAAGCCGTTGATCAGAGTCTACGGGATATCCGAGAGCATCAATCCCTCTTCGACTTCCGCCAGGTTTTGCTGGTGGTGCAGCATAGGACACGGGCAAACAGCGTGATGGCGTGCGCTAACCCTAACCCGTCGAAAAAAACATTCCGCAAGCTGGAGGCCCGGACGCAGAACTGCGTCAGCAATACGCAAAGTTTATTCTTCTGATTGGTTTTCTTTTTTTCTCTTAAGATGATTTGCGGGAATGTGCCGTAATAGCTGGATTTCGTTTTTTTGCAGTCTTTAGGCGCCTGTCGAACAAAATTTACAAAAAGTGGTTAAATCACATTAATACTTTTTGCGACATAACTAAACAAACTTAAAACTTAAAAAACTTTAATATCAACTATCTTTGGTAGCACCGAGTTTTCGTAATAAATTTCAGGTTGGTTCAGGTTGCACCCCTGAAGACAGTACTGGCTACATAGCCCTATCATCAGACATCATTCTACCATCAGATAACTCGACGGAACATCTTATTTGAGCCGTGTGCCAGTCTTTTAACCAGCCCTAGGAGAGGAATGCCTACTTTGCCACTCGGGCTATACTGGCTCCTTACAACTAAATTGTCAACAAAATCAACGGTGATTGTCTGGCGCTTCCAGGAGTGGCCCGGGAGTACCGGTCCGCAGACAGTTCGTCAAGCGAAAACGAAGCCACGCGCGCGGTTTCTCCCGGAAGTTTTAAACAGCCTGGAAGTGCCGAACTTGCCAAAGCATCGGATGCGCTTCAAGGTGGACATGCCACTGGTGCTGATGCGCAACTTTAACCCGCCCAGGCTCTACAACGGCACACGGCAAAAACTGCTAGACATAGCGACACCTTGCGGTGCCAAGAAGTAGCCAGACAATACAACGGTGAACAACTATTGTTGCCACGCATTCCTTTGAGCCCCACAAACACCGACGTGCCCATAACCTTCAAGCGGCTACGCTACAGTTTTCAGTGAGGCCCAGTTTCTGCCTTAATATTCACAAGGCTCAGGGTCAGTCGCTGACGGAGTTCATCTGACCGTTGGGGTTGATTTACGCATGGCCGACTACGAGTATATACGGCATTGTCTCGAGCCAAAGACGCTGTCAACGTTCGGGAAGGTTATTGGCGGATAAACTACGAACACTGTTTATCCAGAGGTGCCGAGTTGATGAATTAGCATGGGCACATTTTTGCTATTCTGCTATTTTCTTCGTATTATTTTAGTGAATACCCTGGATCCAAAAATATGTCAGTTGTTCACTGGCAACGATCATTTGGCAAAAAGGAAAACACACAAGGGCTTATACGGAGTAGAAAACGTTAACAACATTTTTCTTGAATGTTTTACTGAAAATCACGTTTCAGTAACGTGATTTTCGCAGAATTCTTGCGCAGAATTGCGGAAAAAATTATTACTTTCATTGACATGATAGGAAATAACAGCATGCCATAAACGGTTCTGCTGCATTAATTTTTTATCTTCTTTTTAGAAGTATTTTTAGGATGGGTTGTAATTGGCGGGGCCAACAATTTAAGTTGTGACTATATCATTGGTTTTTTCAATTGGAGTATTTTATACAACAATTTTGTGGTGTATAAAGACGCGAGTCTCTCTGGGTTTGTGATTTTAGCAAATTTTGTTGCTTTTTAGAAAACTGCATTTGTACCCGAAGGGCAAATGAAAAACTTTTATTGGTATTCCTGTGCGAAAATCTCCTCACTGCGCGCAATAAAAATTTTCTTGGTGAAAATGATTCGTATAAAGTCTAAGTAGCATTTAGACTGCTGCATTTTCGCGCTTGTTTTTACCATGGAATCTGAGAACGAATAGGAAGATACTTCGACTGATGACGACTTGCTAGAGTCGCTAGATGGAATCGAGGAGGACGAATTGATGGCAGGCGAACAAGAGAGAAAGCATGCAGGCAGTGGAAGTTGGTGATGTGCCAGAAATGGCAGTTGGTTCAGTCTGGAATGGTTGCTGTGCCGAATGAAGCCGAGTTTGTAGGAACACCAGGGGTTCGCCAAGGCTAGATGGCATAATTAGCATCAGCTTATGAAAACGAAGAGTTTCAGAATCTGTACCCCACTGATGAAATTATTTTAAGAGTGTAGATTCAGGACTGCAGGGATGGATTAGAATCGTGATTGATTATGGTTTTATTTTATAGTTAAAAGCTGCTAAAACGAAAAAAAGCATAGAATTTTTACATTCAACCATATTATTTATTTCCACACTGGCATAGGCATCCAACAGTAGAATACTGATAATATAGTTTATATTTTGTTCTTGACTATACATATATCTTTCTTCATAATGGATGTAGATCTGCCATTCTACCTACTTAACTCTCACATTATCATTCTTTAAATAGTTTTTTAATAATCTTAGTAATTCAAACAGCATAAAAATCAGGAGGTATTGCAGAAATAGCATGACTTTTTTCCTTCAAGCAAGTGTTCTAGACTTTTAGCTTCCAGACTATTAGAGCCTAGTAAGAATATACTTTTTAAACTATACAATTAATCCAGTAAACCATATCAAGGAAGTTTACCTAGCTTACCTATTTGCATCCATATTTTTTCTTGAGATGCAAACTTGCATTGGCAACTTTAGTAGAAAACCCAGGATAGAAACAGAAACTGGACCTTGGTTTGAATCCATTAGGTTAAACAAAACAAAACAAACTAAACAAAAGCCCTGATTGCAGGTATATGTACTTGATGCATTATTTTAATTAATTTTTGATCCTGTGCTTGACTGTGTGTACTGCAATAGTTTTACAAACTGCTATGCTTTATGGCTTCTGCCTTCACAATATTATTAATACAAAATGTAAATGTACATTAAGAGATCAGAATGGTTGGTTAATTTATTGAGTTTTTTTTCATGTGATGGATCTCTCCTTCCAGAAGAAGTCGAATGAGCAAACGCAATAAAACTAATTTAGACATTTTTAAAAACCTAACATTCTGAATAAATATGTTGAGCAGGCAAATCAAACGCAAAGCAAAAAACAACCGCCACACGATGATGAACTGTTGGAGTGAATAAGACAGCAGCAAGATCCTAATGATCGGTAGCCAGAGCAAGGACCGGCACCCAAACGATATCAGATTCGCTGTTGAGGCTTGTCTAGCTGGAGTCAGCCGCAAACTGTCAGATTAAGGTAGTTGCGCTTTCTACAAGAGTATTACAAGCCAAACAGAGCCGTGTGTGCACTGTGCACTACTGGAGAAACTGACACGACGCCAAAATACCTACATGCTAAAAGAAGTGCAAATGCAGCGACCAGAAATGCGCATGATAGCGTTTTCTGAAAAACTTGACGGCCCCATTTGTCGATGCTGCTGCATTCTTATTCAGGACGTGTATCCCAAATGAGCAGCAGGATGGCCCAGGTTTGGTTTCTCTCAACGCAGCCTTTGTTTTTTGCATTCGCACTTGCATTTTTGGCTGCAATATCCCGGTCACAGTGTTTAGTGCGTATGATTATGCTGAAGCACGTATTTAGTGCTACTTTTACACCTGCTACGAGTAGCAGTTTGCAGCAAAGTTTTATAGCATTGAGCAACTGTTAGATTCAGGCAATCGAGCTGCGAGGATCCCTAAAAGTCGACCAGCTCCCCCGTGCATGTTATCAGAGGGACCAGCTAGCACACGATCAACAGATCATAGCTGAGCACTTCATCAATGTAACTATTTTTGTTCCTTCGAGCTTAGCCTCATTGGGACGCTTGATGATCTGTTTAATACCAGCAAACTGGAGCCATAGCTCAGCTCAGCAACTTGCTTCCATTTTTTGTGTGCGATGCTGAGTCCGTTAAATTTGCTGAGCTTTCTGCTACCCTCAAAGGGTATCAAAGCCACCAATTTTTGCCAGCTGTTGCACTTGAAGACTTTCACCATGAGTTTGCGGTGTGGCAGAGATTCTAGATGACCAAGAACATTTCTGATTGCCCGCACAACGTTAGTGATGTATTGGACAGCTGCAAGCCAGCCTTTTATCTAGCATCTATTTGGCACTTTAGATTTTTTATACTTTGCCCGTCTCAACGGCAACAGCTGAGAGAACGTTTTCCGCAATGAAGTACCTGAAGAAATATTCAAGGGCGACGACAGGCGAGGAAAGTCTTAGTGGATTGGCATTGATGTCAATCTATAAAATCGTGGATATCGACGTTGAAGAGACAATCAAGTTTTTCGCCTCGAAAGATAGGCGCCTTCGACTAGTGCGATTTGGATCAGTGCGCCATGGCGAAGCTGCCAATGCAGTGATCCGCAACCGCCTCTTGCCTGGCCTCAACTAGAATCTTCCTCCAGCTCCAACACAAAGCAGGTTGCGACTATCCGCGCCGTCATCGAGGCCTTAAAAGACCTGCCAACGCGCCGTGTCGATCGTCTTCGTGGACTTCCGTAAGGCGTTCGACTTGGTGCTCAGGCTTGCGATCGCGTGGTTGCTGTCCTACTACGGCGTTCCGTCTGCACTGGTAGCTGGAGTGATGGACCTGTACAATGATTCCAGAGCGTTTGTTCAAACGAGCAAGGGCCCCAGTGCCCCACTGAGGAATTCAGCACAACCTTCGGCGTCCTGCATGGCGACACGCTGGCTCCCCTGCTCTTCATCATGGTCGTGGATTACGTACTGCGTCATTCCATTCTAGCAAGAGTCCGGACTTCATCGTCTCCGACAGGAGGAATCAGGCCTGGCGCGCGGCGCACCTGCTCAGGAACGTCTTTATCTTACGTACAAGGGGCGGATTCTGGTGAGCCACTGCCTCCGGAGTCTCGGCCGCAGCGACCAAGTCCCGTTGGCAATGCTCCTAGCCTGCACCAGCCACGCCAAAGGCGTACTGTGACGCTGAGTGACTGTTTCGTGTCTGACTTTCAGGCTCAGCCCTCAGCCCTCAGACCGCAGCTGCTTGCCCTTCGCGTCTCTTTCGCGACGCGTGCGCGCAAGAACTCGAGTTTTTTTGCTTTTCTTTATCTATCTATCTATTCTACAAGTGACGATTGGATTTATATTTTTATAGCAATCTCATGATTAATGAAGTGGACTGATTCAGCCCAAGATTACATATAATGTGAGTAACAGTAACATGTGCGCCAGTGAGTAAACTTTTGCTACAAATAATTTCGGGATTAACGTGTAAACTTTCGTCTATTTGTCTATTCGAGTTAAGTCTTACTCTCGGACAAGACAAATCTCGAAACAATCGTCTACTTTTTTATAACTTGAAAGTTATTGTAGGGATTTTTCTGTTGATGGGCCTGGACAAAAAGCTATTCTAAAAACGATAACAGAGTATCAGGTTTAAATATTTCAGGCATAGTTAATGAGACTTAACTCACCTGTTTAAGTCGTTCAGCAATAGCTCCAGTAGAATTAGCGCCGGCATCGCCATTCTTTGCCTCGGCCTCAGCCGCTGACAGGTGCGCGCCTAAGCGTACCGAGCGTTTTCGCACAACGCCAAGCAGGCCACCGCGTCTGTACAACAACAGCAGAGTTGGCGGCTTGAACACCAGGCCGCACTTTAACAGCTCGTCGCCAGACATGAATTAGTAATCAGTTTTCGGTTCTATTGTAGACTTTCTTAACACCCTACTTACAGTAGGAGTCATAGGATGATTAAGAATGACAAATCCCACTCTCTTAGAAGGGTAACAGCACTCACTCAAAAAATAAATCAGAATGGAAACAGCACTCCCTCGGGATGGAAACAACACTTCCTCGGGATGGAAACAGCACTGACTCAGGATGGAAACAGCACTCACTCGGGATGGAAACAACACTTCCTCGGGATGGAAACAGCACTTCCTCGGGATGGAAACAGCACTTCCTCGGGATGGAAACAGCACTTCCTCAGGATGGAAACAGCACTTCCTCGGGATGGAAACAGCACTTCCTCGGGATGGAAACAGCACTTCCTCGGGATGGAAACAGCACTGACTCAGGATGGAAACAGCACTCACTCAGGATGGAAACAGCACTCACTCAGGATGGAAACTGTGACATGGTGACGCGGTGAACTTTGCAATAAGTTGCATGCACTGAATTGTTGACTCACTAGCAGTGGCGATAGTTATTGAATGATAGTTATGGTTTTGTATTTAACCTCCACCCAATGTGCGCTTGTATCTGTCTGCATGCACCCACCAGCTCATTGCTAACTAATAAATATTGTCAGCCTAGCTCTCAAGCGAGCACTTTTCTCACTCCTGCAATTGAACACTACTGCCTCAGGTATTAAAGATATAACAGAAACAGCGCTCCCTCGGGGTGGAAAAAGCACTCTGAATCAAGAATCAGAATAGAAACAGCACTCCTTCAGAATGGAAGAAGCACTCACTTAGGAATCAAACTGGAAACAGCACAAAATCAGACCGAAGACGCTTAACACTGCCTAACTGGGTATACTGTATACAGTGTATAGTCAAAAAAGAAAAAGGCAGCAAAGATTTACAAAAATGCAATCGCTAGTTATGCAATCTAGTTCTTCAAAGTGCATTTTTTATTAACAAAAAACTAAAACGAACTACTCTTTAAAACTGCTCGAAACTTCTAATTGATTTTGAACTTCATTGAATTAATTTTGAAACCTTAAGGACACAAACGCTGCATCAGCCCGGACAGTTGGCGGCCAAGTGACCCTCTTGGCCACAGATGCGACATTTCACAGGCGACGGACAATTCTTAGCCAAGTGGCCCTCCTGGCCGCAGTTGTGACACCGCGGCAGCGACTTGCAGTCTCTGGACAGGTGGCCCTCCTGTCCGCAGTTGTGGCATATAACGCCAGACGGACAATCCTTGGCCAGGTGGCCGGGCTTGCGGCAGTTGTAGCAGATCAAAGGCCGCTGCTGATCAAACGGCTGTGTGTGCAAGCAACGCGTCACGCCTGTTGCTCCAGCTGTTGCTGGCATAGAAAAGACTGGTCGCAATGACTTCATTGCAGATTGGCTGCCAGCGTTAACGACAGACAGCCATCTTTGGCTGCTAAGCAGGAGGCAGCGGGTTATAGTAGCAGTCTTAACAGAGCAAGCAAAAGACATTGCCGCGTTGCATGCATAGAATAATTAATAAGTTATGGTTTAACAATAGTTTAGCTGGAATTTTATAAAAACATATAACATATGCTTGATTATAATTAAATTTTTTAAAACAAAAGGTGAGTAGTGACTGATTTGACGCTGGTTAAATGTGATCGCCTAGCATTTCAGGATCGGGATCCCACATTTTTGCTTGGATCCTGGCAGTTCATGATTGGGATCCCACATTTTTGCTTGGATCCTGGCAGCTCATGATTGGGATCCCACATTTTTGCTTGGATCCTGGCAGCTCATGATTGGGAACCCTCATTTTTGCTTGGATCCTGGCAGCTCATGATTGGGATCCCACATTTTTGCTTGGATCCTGGCAGCTCATGATTGGGATCCCACATTTTTTATGGGATCCTGGCAGTTCATGATCGGGATCCCACATTTTTGCTTGGATCCTGGCAGTTCATGATCGGGATCCCACATTTTTGCTTGGATCCTGGCAGCTCATGATTGGGATCCCACATTTTTGATGGGATCCTGGCAGTTCATGATCGGGATCCCACATTTTTGCTTGGATCCTGGCAGCTCATGATTGGGATCCCACATTTTTTATGGGATCCTGGCAGTTCATGATCGGGATCCCACATTTTTGCTTGGATCCTGGCAGTTCATGATCGGGATCCCACATTTTTGCTTGGATCCTGGCAGTTCATGATCGGGATCCCACATTTTTGCTTGGATCCTGGCAGCTCATGATTGGGATCCCACATTTTTGATGGGATCCTGGCAGTTCATGATTGGGATCCCACATTTTTGCTTGGATCCTGGCAGCTCATGATTGGGATTCCACATTTTTGCTGGGATCCTGGCAGTTCATGATTGGGATTCCACATTTTTGCTGGGATCCTGGCAGTTCATGATTGGGATCCCACATTTTTGCTGGGATCCTGGCAGTTCATGATTGGGATTCCACATTTTTGCTGGGATCCTGGCAGTTCATGATTGGGATCCCACATTTTTGCTTGGATCCTGGCAGCTCATGATTGGGATCCCACATTTTTGCTGGGATCCTGGCAGTTCATGATTGGGATTCCACATTTTTGCTGGGATCCTGGCAGTTTATGATTAGGATTCCACATTTTTGCTGGGATCCTGGCAGTTTATGATTAGGATTCCACATTTTTGCTGGGATCTGGTATTTTGAGATTGGGATCCCAAATTTTTGCTAGGTGAGATCCTAGCATTTTGGGATTGGGTTCCTATCCTACCAAATAGTGAGGTGTGCTAAAGTCACATTTCTTAGTATAATATCAATACTTACACAATGATGGTAATTTACTTTTTATAGATTAATGATAATAACACTCATAAAGTAACTTTATTAATATTATTAAAGTTATATAAATTGTTTTTCTTCTTCTATTTATTTACAGACAATAATACTAAGCTTAGGCCTTGTTATTATCTAATTTGATACAAAAATTAGAAGCTAATTCTAATTTGTCCTATAACTTATTATTTTATTTTTGTATAGGCCTACCTAGGGGCCAAATATTTTTTGCTTATAATCACATTGATCCCAATCAATGCAACAAAAAATGAAAATGAAACGACTACCAATTATTAATATTATATTTGTCTATTATCAGAAAGGTTATTGTTGAAATAATTTAAGAAAATTTTGATGAATAAATATATATTTTGGCTAAAGGTTGTCTTTCAGTTAAAAAATTAAAAAAATGTAGCCATAGACCTTAGCCAAGATTAAGCTCAATATTCATAAAAGGAACCTTAAATCTTAATAACAATTAAAGAGTAGAGACATGGATAGAGTAGAATATACAACAAATTAAATTATAGATGGATATAGATAATACAATGATATTGTATAATTAGAGAAAATGTAAGTTTTTTATATAAATGAAAATAACTTAATCATATATTCTTCTTTGCTAGCTTTATATTATAGCCTTTGAACTTATCTGTGTATAGGGAAGAATGCAAAGTAATTTATATGCCTACCTAATAGTCATACTTATAATTTAGTACTTGTATAATTTTTTTATCTGTTTAACAAACCTTAGCTACTAGTCTTAGTCTAGGAATCTATTGGCTATGAGCTTGAAGCAGAATAGGTCCATAGTCAGGAAAAAGGCATTTATATAGGTCCTTTGAACATGCAAAACATTTGCTAATATGGCTAAAGCAATATACATGATAATGTTTGATAAAATTTAAAGGGCTTTATAAAGCACAATAATTTATATCAATAATGATGACAGTTACTTAAATAAAATTAGAACTAAAAAACAAATATTTAAGCAATTTAACACTTTTTGAAATATTTTTGTCTAGAATATTTTATAAATTATTTTAATCTAAGTCTGTAGCAGTGTAGTCTGCTTTAATTGCATTTGGTATTATTTTAAAAGTGAATTAGGCTATAACTGAACACTTTGGTCTTGACCCCAATTATAAATCAACCATATATGCAGTTTTTCTAAAATATATTGTAAAAAATTGTAGCAAAAAGGCTTAGATATCATTATATGGTAATATTATATCATGTTATTCTTAGCCAAAATGCTATTTATAGCAATGTATCTAGTTGGGATTGTTTTGGCCTATATAGCATCATTTTAAAAGTCTAAATAAAGTTTATTTTTTCTCCAAGCATTTTATAGCCTAGGAAACTCTACTATAGCACATAGGCATGGCCATGTGAATTATAGGCCTATTCTTATATGCTTCCTTTAGCAAAAAAGCCCTACTAACAAATCTTATGCCAAAAACTTCTAGTATACAATGGAAATGATCTACAGAAATATATTGAAATATTAGTGACCCCTCCTTGTAATTGTCAGTCATGGAATCGACCACCACCACCAGCTGTCAGAATTTAATTCAGCTTATTCAGGGCGGTATTTGACATTCACAACTCATTTTCGAATTTAACAAACCAAATTTAACCAAATTTGATTTGAATGAAATGCAAAAAAATTTACACATATTTTGAGGCAGCCAAGTAAAAAACTACGTAAGAGATCTTAACATTAAAAACGTCTAAATACAAATGAAATTTAAAGTATGTTCCTAATCTCCGTAGCTTGTAGTTGTAATTGTAATACAACTCAGCAGAACGTCTTAAAATACATGCAGAGATATGAAATTCAAGTAGTCTATCCATTCACACGAGATGCACAGAAATATAATTCTGTTTAGTTAAAATCCTTCTTCAGTAACAAAGCAAAACTTAAAAATCAATTTTTTAATTAAAATGCATAGGCTTATGATATTGTGACGAGACCCTTCTGAGTTCGGTACTGACGGCTATGCACAAAAATAAATTGAGTCTTCGTAGTAAGAGACAGTTTTGCGGCCGAATCGAGTTGAATTGTCTTATTCTATATAAAGTTGAATTTTTGTTTTATCGCCGTTAAATTCTTGGTGTTAAACTACCGCAAACGGACACAACGCGGCGGACCAACCGATAAGTACAAGAGACGGCAGATGAGTAAAGAAAAGCGCAAAATCGCGATTTAACAGTATTTTAAATAATACAATATTTCTATGAAGGATACCGTAAAACAAAATTTTAGACGTACATATTAAATAAGTTTAAAATTCGCTGATAAATAGTAGATAAATTATTACAATACTAAGAAGGCATTCATAAAACTATATTATTTACGAACAACTAAATATCAACATCGTTACAATATATATGAATGGCTCTGAAAAATGCCGTTAAAAAAATCGCTGAAAAATGACTTGAATGGGCGTCAATAAGATGTCTGAACATACGATGTTTCAAGATTCCAATCTGAACTTCTATAATCGCATGTAGCCTTTCCTCTTGGTTGATATTTGACTGAAGGTTTTGCATTTCGTTTCAATTGTTCTGCACGAGTTGAAACTCCTACTGGAGAGTAATATTTATTTATTAGTAATATTTGCTGTTTCGATTGGGGGGGGGGCAGCGGGGGCACCGTTAGGGGGCTGGCAGCGTGGAGTCTGGAGCCACTGGCAGCCAGGACGTCGAGCTGCTGAATGCGGAGAAGCAGCCCTGTCTAGTGAATCTACGCAAAGAGTCGAGCATGCCCTGCTGCAGGAAGAGGTCAGACACAGCTAGCTTAGCGGCAGCCCACGGCTTCAAAGAGAACTCGAATCAGTTACTCATTAACCCTGTGGTCATACTGCTGCAGGAGCCCGTTGTGGAGCTCGGCAAGTGTACCGAATCCCGCTGCTCCGTCGTTGCTTCGTGTAGAAACGAAGAAACGCTGCTTCGTGTCGGGCGAAACCCAGACAGTTGACTTTATCCGGCAGACTTGTATTTAAAGTGAAAGAGGTTGCTGTTGACTCAAGGACGTTTGAAGCCTGGATCTCTGCGAATTATAGAATTATGCTGAAGTTGCTACATGATGACGGCAGTCTGGTGAGTTATCATCCAGTTATATGCAGCTGATTATTACCTGCGCTTCGCGGTGTGCTGCATTTGTCGAGCTTTTTGACCTCGCGCGGGTTCGACAGCGGGTTCGTCACGGGTTCGTCACGAGGTTTAAATGATGAGTGCAAGTTGAGCAAGACAAACGAGATTTGGGATCGTGAGGATCTGATCTGGGACGGGTTGCCCAGTACGAGCTACCTGATGGCACCACAGAATGACCATGCACTTGCTTTGAAAAGCTGTCAAAGCGGAGCCAGGAGCTGCTCCGACTAATCGACTTCAAAAAGAAATCTAAGTGCTCCAGATTTCACTTCCGTTTCGCTTATCGCTGTCGGCAATGCAGCCTCGGTCACTCCGAAGCGATGGCACACAGGGATGGGATAATTGGTTCAGAGCTGCTAGCCGGCCACTGCACTGACTGAATGCAGTTCTGTTTTAACTGAATTCTGTTTCAACTTTCTTTATTTTATCGAATGATGATACCATAATCGGGCTGGATGTATGAATATACGAATTGGAACGCATTGACTTTCCGCCTGCGAGGAATATGTTCATTCTGGATGGCGCTGCTGAAGGTTTTCGCAAAACAAATGTGCAGCCGGCCTTGCTGAAGGCAGTTGAGGTCGGCAACTACGAGTCGGTCCAAATGTACTCTGACGCGATTGAGTCCCAAATATTGGAAAGAGCTTCACCTGGGTCGCTATCGTCAGTGCCGTTTGTCAGTCAGTCAGTGTCAGGTGGCGGCTGGGGGCGATCAATGCTCTGGGAGCTTTATGCCCCAGATCCATGACTGCAGCCTGCCCGATGGTGCATTGGTGAACTCGAGGTAGGCGAGCGAGGGAAAGCTGCGCGGTTTTAGCGTTTCGAAAGCCTTGCCCGGAAGCTGACAATAGGCTGCTTCATGACCAGAGGTGGACCTGAACAAGGCGTGCTGTGCATGTGGTGTGCATCTTGTTTGATAAATTTGTCAACACTGGGCTCAAGTTCTGTGATTCTGCCGCCTCGACATACCTGTACGATCCACGCCTGTCACTTTCGTGTCACGTGCTTCCATCGCCGGCCTTAGTAATGCTGTTCATCTGATGATGGCGCGCAAACGCTTCATCAACACTGAGTCCTACCTGGATGACTTTGCCTTCTGGGTTACAGAGATTGGATGCCAGCACTTCTTAAACCAGCTGATCGTTCTGGTCGTAGCTGGATTTCGCCGTCAACCGAGAGCTAAGTGTCGATCACTGTCGTAGCGGATGCCATTTCTGGGCACTGAGTTCGACACTGCAAGGAATCAAGAAGCTGCCCTACGAAAATGTGGGGAAGTTGATTCGGTCAGGTCAATGAGGATTGAGTCGGTCAGGTCAATGAGGATTGAGTCGGTCAAGGTGAGACTAAGTCAGCGGGCGCTCAAGCAGCTCATTGGCAAGCTTTAATTGGGTCGCAGGCCATCATGGGAGACACTAAAACTGCTGCAGAAGGTCGCGCTTATGTGCCTACAGAGGAACTTGAGCGTTCGAGCTTTTCACGTTTCAGCTGAATTTCAGATTTGTGCCGAAGCCGCACGTCAACACATCTCGCGTCTGTCAAGAGACAAAAAAGTTTCATAGTTTTGCATGTACATGTTGCTCGTATTTAAGACGTTCTGCTACTGAGTCAGGGGAGGATCCAGTGAGGGGACTTGGGCCATACTTTTTGGCCTGCAACTATGCCAGGTCTATTTTCTAATTTTGGTTTGTAGTTGCTTGGTATAGCTTGCCCCCCCCCTCAAAAATTTTCTGGATCCGCCCCTGGCTGAGTTACATGCCAAAATACACAACGGAGATGGGATCATATTTAAAATATGAATTATTCCTAGAACAAGTTATTTAAAACTTAAGATCTCTTATGTAGTTATTCAACTACGCTGCGTCAAACTGTGTAAAATTTCATAGAGTTTCGTTGAAGTAACAAAAAGTTACAGCAGCTGTTGGTAAGTTTGAATGTGAATGCTAATGTCAATCGGGAACTGATCAATAAGTCGTCGTCAGACCTGAAATTACAGCTGCAGCTAAGTTATAATTCTAACAAAATGATGGACAAGCAGCTGTATCTTTTGAAAAAAATCAATTACTAGTAATACTAGTAATAATAAGTTCAATACTAGTAATAAAATATCTTCGGTAATTAAAAAACATACATGCACCAGCTTGTACATAGCATCTTACGGCTCTCTTTTCGGGAAAGTTTTCATTTTGTCATTCTTATTCTCATCTTACCACAATCTTGAATTTTTAGCACTTTTAGCGTATTACGAGATATGCAGGCATATATAGTGTCATCCGACCAGTCAAAACAGATTTTTTCTCATGTATTTGATTGATGGATCAATGTCAGGTACGCCCGTGCCCTGACGAGAATATTCACGGATCGGGACCTAACCTTAGCTGGTTCTTAGCATTGAATTTCACGCGAAATTAACCAAATTTCCCACTTGATAGACCGTAAGCGACGTAAAAATAGATGGATTTCAATTCAACTTTTTTTCTGCATCATGAAAGTACAATTTTCATGAAAAACCATCGCCTCAGTAAAATTTTAACGTACTCGCTAATGTACATGTGACGGATCTTACAGACTTTTTAACCATGCATGTGTGTGTAGTGGTGTAGTGTAACAGAGGACCTGACCTTTAGTTTGTGATTTTCCTTAATTAGCTTGTCTTGCCTTGGAAATTAGGAAACCAGCTGGTTTTATTGTCTCTAGCTAGGTAAAAAGGCTTCCCCTATGCAAAAGTTCTCGCTCTCAGCATTAACTAGACTATCCTCCAGTAAGCCTCGCATCGAGTCTCTGAATTGGCCCGTTTCTAAGCTAGTTTCACCCCTTAATCCTCGTCCGTAGCGATGATCGTTAGTAGGAGCCTCGAGTCCCCGGGTGTCTTTTGTCCAAGAACCATGCAGTATAACAGGAGATAAAACTCAACGATCGTGTATGCCCTGTGTATGCATGTATGTAAGAACTAATACATTTATGTATTGAAATGAAATTATACCTACAATAATAGCTTAAGAGTACCTCTATGTAACATTTTTATTGCAGATATACTTTATTCAAGAAGGAACAAAGCAAAAGTTAAGCTAATGCCACTTGTGAGTATTTACAACGTTGGACTGATGAAATAAATGAAAAAAAAAGATTTTTTCTATCTCCGCAGTGTATTGTTCCAGGAAATCGGCCTCCAAGAAATCGCACTATCTTTGAGTTTTACGTCCTGTTATACTACACTGGTCCTTGCTTTGTCATGTACTAAGAAATACCCCAGAGCCCACTTAGTCTGACGAGTTAGTTTGCGGGACCTTGGCCACTCCGACACCTGACCATGCAGGTACCCTGACGACATATGGTGGGCACGTCTAAGGGCGAGGCCTGGCTTCTGCACTATCAGCGTCGATGTCCGGATCGAACAATATACTGGGGAGAACTTTCCGATTGTAAATTTGATAAAGTCTGCTACAGTGCGATGTATTTCTTCTCGTACTAAGCGGATCTAGCTGGCGCATTCAACGCCAGTGTCGCTTCAACTGCAGTTACTTACGTGCAGGGTGCTCAATTTCGAGCAGCAGCAGCTAAAGCCAATGCCTATCGATTTGATTTACAAGCTGCTCGCACAGATTGCAGGGTAGCAAATAGGCAACTGGACTGTAGAATTTCCACCTGTTTGGCAAACAGAGTGCCAGCTTGCTCAGCTTATAATCAGAGCCGGATGGCGAAATAGGCCGCTTCTATCGGCTCAGCTGTGCAGCCATGCCACTCGTATTGTTCGAGAGCGCCTGCACAACGGCAAATTCGCACGCAGATGCTCCTCAAACTACTGCCAATACTTCGTCGTCCGCGCTGCCGCTGGCCCTTCTGGCGGTGCAGGCGTTGGTCGGCCTGCTGTGCGGCGGCGGGGTGAATCTTCTGGCCACGCGGCTGCTGCTTCTGCGCGGTGGCAGCGGCCCGTTCTGGTTCGCCGCCGGCTGGCTGTGCGGCCTCGGCCTGCCCGCCGAAGCGTTCAACTCGCTGGACAGCCTCGTGCACGTAGTCACCGCTTATCCCGGCCTGCTGCCAGGCTCTGGCTACTACGCTGCAATCGCCCACCTGCACGCTCCAATCTCCGCTCTGCAGGTGTGGCTGGACTCCGCCCAGTCCTGCCTCACCGTGGCTTTGGTGGCCGCTCGAGCCGTCGATGTCGCCTCGGCGTCAACCGGCAAGCAGAGTCGGCTGCGTCGGCGAGTCTCCAATGGCCTTATCGCTGCTAGCTTCTGCCTGGTGGCCAGCCTTGCCGCTGCCCGCAGTCTGGTGGTGGTGCGAACTGTCTACTGCCCTGCTGGCCTTCGAGTCACCTACACCTACGGCCTGCTCCCGGAGTACCTTTCGAACGTCTGGCTGTACGTGTTTCGATTAGCCGGTCCGCTGGGTCTCTGCTTACTGTTCAACCTGCTTCTTGTCGGAGCCACCGTCCGGCGTTTGAGGCGAAGCCGGCGACGCCTCCGCCTGGCCGAAGCCCGCGTGTTCAACGAACGCCTGTCCCGCGGCGGCCGGTGCACGCTAATGGCCCTGCTGTACAGCCTGATCTACCTGCTATGCCAGGCTCCGGTCCTGCTATGGGAGTTCTCCCGACTCTTGCTGCAGAGTCAAGACGGCGGTGACTCCGAGCTAGCGGCTCTCTTGCTGCTGCTAGGCGGCAATCTGGCCGTGTCGCTGAACTCCGCTTTAAACGCTCTTATCTGCGCTCTGTTGGGCCCTCGGGCGCGTTCAGAAGCCGCCGCTTGTTTGAGAGCGGCTGTGCGCGGTGAGCGCAAAGCGTCGATTCACTGCTGATGAGAAGCTTTCATTGACAACTACGCCCAGCTCGGCTCCCTCCACCCCTGCACTGACTCAACAAAAATTTCTGAGCAATCATCTGTCACTGGATGTGGCTAATTTTTTATTCGATGGCGTCTATGCTTAAGATCTTGTGTCTGATTGTTTATATAGTCAATCATTTAACAAATAAAATATCTTAACAGTCAACAGACCCTAATTCAAACAGCTTCGTGTACTTTTACGAACTAAAATAACTAACAAAATCAGATGCCCCACGGATAGGCAGGCCTCACGCATCAGATGCCTCACGGATAGCAGGCCTCATGCATCAGATGCCTCACGAATAGCAGGCCTCACGCATCAGATGCCTCACGGATAGCAGGCCTCACGCATCAGATGCCTCACGGATAGCAGGCCTCATGCATCAGATGCCTCACGAATAGCAGGCCTCACGCATCAGATGCCTCACGGATAGCAGGCCTCATGCATCAGATGCTTCACGAATAGCAGGCCTCACGCATCAGATGCCTCACGGATAGCAGGTCTCATGCATCAGATGCCTCACGAATAGCAGGTCTCATGCATCAGATGCCTCACGAATAGCAGGTCTCATGCATCAGATGCCTCATGGATCGCAGGCCTCATGCATCAGTTGCCTCACGAATAGCAGGCCTCATGCATCAGTTGCCTCACGAATAGCAGGCCTCATGCATCAGATGCCTCATGGATCGCAGGCCTCATGCATCAGATGCATCATGGATAGCAGGCCTCATGCATCAGATGCCTCATGGATCGCAGGCCTCATGCATCAGATGCATCATGGATAGCAGGCCTCATGCATCAGATGCCTCATGGATAGCAGGCCTCATGCATCAGTTGCCTCACGAATAGCAGGTCTCATGCATCAGATGCCTCTTGGATTAACGGGTCTCCAAAATTTGATACATTAAAACAAGCAACGTTTTATTGCTTCTTTCTGTTCTAGATCTAAATTTTGACAATCTTGTTCCCATTATACTAGTGCTGCTGCTTGCGGTACTTGGTATGGACTTGTTTTTTTCAGATTCAAGACTCATTGAGCCTGCTTGCAATCGGACATAGGCTCGAACTAGTAAAAAGAGAACTGATGCACCCTATCACTTTGCACGTAGCTCGGATATCATCAGTCTTGGCTATGCGACCACTAGAACTACTTAATTCGTTCTTGTGTGAGCATTGAAGAGGAACCATCAGTACCTGTTGGAACTTCCAACATGGGCTATCCAAAGCCCATACTGCTTTGAAGTGCACTGATTGGTGGAGAAACCACAGGCTTGTCAGATAAAAGTCAAGGAGTCTTTCTTAGTTATCACAAACGAAAATTTGAATAAGATACTACTGAGCAAAATTTGCTTGCAAGTCTGCTATCAATGGAGTTCGCTAACAACGCAACAATCGATGACTCCCAGCTACAGGAACTGATCGATGAAAGTGTCTTGCGCTACAGGAACAACAGGGCCGTGAACAGCGTACAGTTGGTGGCCGCCCTCGCGTCTCTGTGCGCCAACTCGCTCACCATCTACGCCGTCTCGAAATCCAACTTGCTGCGCGCAAAGTCCTTCTACATCCTGGTGGCGAACCTCGCCGTCGCGGACGCATTTCTGGCGATCGGCTACATCTACGTGACTATAAGGCGTTGTCATGACGACCTGGTCGGCCTCGGAAACCTCCGGACAGAACGCGAATGTCTGCTAGACGTTGTTCCTCTGATGCTGGGCATCGTCGGCTCCATCATTTTTACTGCGGCCACCTGCTTCGACCGAGCATTCGCTGTGCTCGTTCCGCACCGGTACAGCCGGAAGCGGGCCGCCTACCCGTGGCCTGTGGTGCCCGTCGCCTGGTTGTGCGCTGTGGCGGACGTGACGGCCCTGTCACTCACGCTGGAAAATCCGAACAGGATCACTACCATGTGCACCATCGTGGAGGTCTCTGGGGATGAGTACACCATGTGGAACCTGGTATCGACTATTGTGTACAGTTTTTTGGCCATGATTCTCAGCGGGGCTTGCGCCGTCCGAATCTGGCTGATGACCCGTGGGGCGGCGGTCTCCTCCCAGGAGCTTCTGGACAGCGTGCGCAGCGTTGTGATTGTTGGCAGCCTGGTGTTCTGCACTCAGGTGGTCACCAGAGTCGGTCTCTTATACATTGTCGCACTGCCTAAAAGTGAGCGATCTGCCTACAGCAGTCTTGCTCGACTGCCGCAGTTACTGTGTGGTGCCGCCAACCTCTGGGTGCACCTGACTAGATCTGGCGTCTTTCGTCGCGAGGTGCAGGCCCAGTTTCAGATTGCTAACCGCTGCAGGAACTCGGTAATGTGTTTTTTACAATGTTTTGGGATCGATTTACTCGTACGGGTGTACCTCATAAATTTTAATCCCTAAGGCCAGAAGCACGAGTTTTCCCCCTTTCGCACCTGCAGCCGATCAAGCTACTGAAATTACATTTACTAAATTCGCTGTGTGAAAGTCGTTGCTTCCTTGAAACCCATGATTACCGTCAGGTGTGCTTGAAGCAACTATTCAGTCTGGGGAAGTGACGGACGACCTTCTAAATTCAGTTGCTACAGGCCTGTTGTGTGTCACAGTATGCAGCTGTTCTTATTCAGTCAAACTGCTCAGAAAATTTTTGAGTCATATGGCTAATGCCATCTTTCAATTGGCTATTTTTAAGCGAGTCAAAGAGTTACTGCAGGTGGAATTCCAGCAGGTGGCAATGTGCTTCCCGTTCAAAATTCAATTTGTTCTTTCACTTCAACTCGTAATTAACTTCATGTATATCTCTACATTACATACAGGTAACTGCCGCATAGAGGAGGAATGAAGAGAATTCGATGATTTCTGTAACTTTTGATTTGAACTGACACTGAACAATTTGTTGAAACGTTTCGAAGAAATAAATTCTTTAAAATATTTGGCTAGTTTGGTTAGTTTGGTTAGTCGCTTTGGTTAGTTTGCACTTAACTTTATGGAATAAGTAGCATCGAAAGGATATAAAAGTAAAATTTGCTATCAACTTCCTTCCTTCTGGCCCACGTTAAGTTATTCTTAACCGATACCGCTCCGTAAAATGGGTTGATTCGGATGCTATCGCACAATTTAGTTTGAAGCAAGACCTGGGAGAGTCATTAAATTTATGAGGGAGGGGTGAGCAATAAGTTTCCGGATGTAGACAGAAATAGTAGGAGAAAAACTTCAAAGTACTGTCCAGAATACTCAATGCAAAGTTGCATCTGCTCAAACCACGCCCTGGAACAGCTGGACCAGTCTGAAGCAGCTAGGTACTTTCTCAAAAAGTCACAAGGGGCCAGGTGGGGCTGTAGGGTGAATAGCAAAGTTCTTGGATGCGCTCTCAAGGACTACTATATAACTATATGTTACTTTAGTCGGCCAGAAACTCCTCACCTGCCGAGTCTTGTGAGAAAGATGCCCCGAGCTCGAGTCCTTTAGCGACGCCTGGAGAGAGCGCTCAGCACTTCTGGTAGTTGGCGCACCAGTCATGTGTCTGAATTTTTGCAGCCACTGTACTAAGATATTGTACTTAAACACCTATGATATCAGGTTTCGCCAGTCGCCTCTCAACTATGTACATCCAGAAACTTATTGCTCAGCCCTCGTATGGCTACAGTGTACAGCTGAAATTATTTGCGACCTGTGCCCTCATCACAACTGTAATGAAGTTTCTATTAGCAATGCAAATGAGCTCGTTTTGTGGTTTCATTGCATGGTTAATTAGTTGTTCAACAGGTGAATGCTTCGCAGTGAAGAAGCGTTAACTCTACGAGTCTGTGACTCGGCCCATCAACGTTTATCTGCTTACATTGTTGTGTTGTAGTTTTTTCAGGATATTGTATAACTGTCTTACCGTCGTTTTTGAAAGTTGCTACCAGCCTTGGGTCATGACGCTTCTCCATGTTAATCAAAGTGCCGATTGTTTTAAGATAAATATAAAGCGTCGTTTGCGTCATGCTATGACAACTATTCCCCAGTAATGTGGAAATTAACTACCATGGTTAAGGCGCATCGAGACGGTGCAATTCAGTAGATCTAAAAAAGTCAAGAAATTTTGCCCGAACCATAATTGTCTTTAAATTTAATGATTCTAACGAAACTAGGTCATCAGAACTAGTGCACCCTTTTCTGATACAGTTATTATTTGCCATCCATGATTTATGGTTAAATGAAGCGCTCGGCAGTTCGTAGTTCTGATTAGGGATTCGATTCCAAAGACAGGCTTTGATCCTCTCTTGATGCAGTATCAAGAGGTTGCGCAGTTGGTTCTCCCGGAAGCCTCAGAGGTTGTGCATGATCCCTTCTCCGCAGCCAGAAGAGCCACAGGAAGGGAACTCTTCTGTGTGCTTCGGTTCATTACCTCGATTCTATCAAATATTCCACAGGGAAGCTGCTTCCCTTCCTGCCCGCCATCACCCGCGCTCCTATGAGCGTCACTTGGTCGTGCAGGAAATGCTACATCTCTAAGACAGTCGACCGGCTTGTAAATTAATTTCCCTCTCGGATTTGAAGTCGAACAAAATCGAGTCAGATGCAGTCCGCAGTGAGTAATGGAGTATTTGCTACAAACATTTCCTCGTAAGTCTGGGGGGATTCGTGCATCAACGAAAGGAAGCAAGATATCTTGAATCGATTTGAACATTTTTGCCATCGGGATTACACCTCGTACTGTTACTAGCTTGCCGTTATAATATGCATTATCAACAATTATTCTTTTTCATTTGTTATCGGTTTAATCTGGTTGGTGCTCAAAGTAGGTCAGGACTTGCTTTCGACGGTCTTTTGTTCCATGAACGAGCATGGCAGGTCAGTTTTCGAGACATTCCTGTCTTGAAACTACGAAAGCTTTTTTCTTCGAAAATGAGGATTCCAGAATACGGGTGGTCCGAGTCTTAGACTCCTGGTGGACCCACCCTAACTCCCAGCACCGCTAGGCTCCCCGTTTAACATCAGCAACAAACGCAACGCTAAGTCCTTATGGATACTACTATTGGTTTTTGTTTAATATTGCGACATGGGAGTCGGTGTACGCAAAATTAAAGAGCATGGCTGTTTTTTTCCTCGTTGAAAGCAAGACTAAGTGCGTGAATTTACTGCATATGTATCGTTAACTACGCTGCGAGTGGAGATGAAAATGCACTCAAAGGAAATCTAATTTTTTGTAGTAGGGAATAGCTTAAAGAGTAACAAAGATTTGCGTTTACGCTACTGTTAGTAGTTTCAGTTCCAGAAATTTAGATTGGTTACTTAAGGCGTTGTGGGATTTTCTATAGATAAACTGCTATGGGCTCCCGGGAAAGCATATAATCCTGTCCGTTGGGTCGGGATCGCCTAGGTCTAACTTAGAAAAAAAGAGGTCTTCAAATAAAGGGAGTCAAGCTCAAGCACCCATAGAAGGAAAATTTAGGTGTCAATTACCGTTCCGTATCAAGGTTACATGTATGATGTAATTATTCTTTTAATGATGGAGTCTTTATAAAAAATCAACTATAATGGCTTCCTGTCCTCATTCTTTAATCCAACATGATAGGATTAAGGAAGCTTAGAGCTGGTGGCGTCGAACCATGGAATCCCAACCAATACAAAAATGCACCAGAGTGAATAAAATAACCAGTAAACTTGGCCAAACAGTCACCATTGCATATTAATGACGGATGTTTTTTCCTTCCTATCTAAGATCTCGAGTGCACATCTGTCACGGACAGAAAGGCCGTAGAAACGTAAAATAAAAGCTGTAAAACCGTGCAGTTACGAGTATCTGTATGTGTTGGTATCGTTTTAACCGGAGTAGCAGTAAGAAGTAATTCCATTAGTTTATTGGCGCGTGTCAAGAGCGGGAGATGCCGTCAGGCGATGGTATATTTTTAGCTAGAATAATTGTCACAACCGATTTTTGACACGACACCGACTGTTTAAACTGCACTTCCATGCTTCTTTTGCTTTTTCTGGATCAGAGATAAGCCAGTTTTGACTAGGAGTTAGCTTAGCAACGCCAAAAGACAGAATAAATAGTGAAAAATGCATCAAGGCTCAAAATCGGGCCGTACCATCTACTTAGAAAATTTATGGGCTCGTTTGTGTGCAGGAAAATATGGCCATTTACCCACGATTAATATAGGATGCGATACAATTTGCAACACGACTTTCAATACATAAGAAGTGTACACGCGTGTATATACGAGTGTATATGCTTTATGAGCTTACTCGCAAAAGGTTTAAAGGTTCTAAATAGTTTAAAGGCTTCCTGTCGACATGATTTCAATGAACGTTAAGGTAGAAACTGCAATACCACTGAAATCTACTTTTCCTGCTTAAAAGTCTGTAGCGATGGTGCAAGCGTTCCAACCCGACCGATTAATCACCCTTTTAAGACAAACAAAGCTCTACAGAACACCCAATAAGACACCCATGGCATGCTCAAGCGTTTTTTCCAACAATTTCAAATTAAATTAACTAGTTAACTAGATTATAGCGTAAGAGGCCTTGCAGCCCATGCTCTATATTCGTCGCCCATTAGCTCATACCGGTACCTGGTCCTTCACTGGCATATTTACATGTTCACACAAGACCTGCCCATGCTGGAATACATTTATAAAATTCGCCGTACACCAAAGTTTTTCTACGTTCGCTCTTCGAACCGGATGTCTGTTCGGGGATGAAATGGGTCTCTTCGAACCGGATGGCTGCTCGGAGATGAAATGGGTCTCTTCGAACCAGATGTCTGCTCGGAGATGAAATGGGTCTCTTCGAACCAGATGTCTGCTCGGAGATGAAATGGGTCTCTTCGAACCAGATGTCTGCTCGGAGATGAAATGGGTCTCTTCGAACCGGATGGCTGCTCGGAGATGAAATGGGTCTCTTCGAACCAGATGTCTGCTCGGAGATGAAATGGGTCTCTTCGAACCAGATGTCTGCTCGGAGATGAAATGGGTCTCTTCGAAC
>NIVC01003025.1:0-64349 GCA_002269645.1 Macrostomum lignano | reverse complement strand
GACGGGCACCACAGGCCACGGGTAGGCGGCCCGCTTCCGGCTGTACCGGTGCGGAACGAGCACAGCGAATGCTCGTCGAAGCAGGTGGCCGCAGTAAAAATGATGGAGCCGACGATGCCCAGCATCAGAGGAACAACGTCTAGCAGACATTCGCGTTCTGTCCGGAGGTTTCCGAGGCCGACCAGGTCGTCATGACAACGCTTATAGTCACGTAGATGTAGCCGATCGCCAGAAATGCGTCCGCGACGGCGAGGTTCGCCACCAGGATGTAGAAGGACTTTGCGCGCAGCAGGTTGGATCTCGAGACGGCGTAGATGGTGAGCGAGTTGGCGCACAGAGATGCGAGGGCGGCCACCAACTGTACGCTGTTCACGCCCGGCTATTTTTGTAGCGAAGGCACTAATCAGCTGTAGCTTCTGCAACGATGAGGTGTCCGAGGCATTTGAGTTGCCGTTCAGGGTCGAATTGGCTGCGAGTTCCATCAGTGTGATTCTCGGTTGGTATTACTGACACAGCTGCTGTTTGATTTAAATATGAATTTACCGATTTTGTTATCCAATCGCTGTGTTTTTTTAATTTGAATCTGGATTTGTCAACATACTGCCCTGTTGACTGGCTATTCTACCGGATTTAGCTAAAAATCGCTGTCGTATGTCCTTGTTTGTGATTTATTTTCAAGGTCGGCTTTGGTCCTGGAGGAAGATCCGATTGAATCTTTTATGGATTAATAAACGTCTCCTGTTACAATACTGGCCTAACTGACTACATGAATGCAAACTGTGGTCTCCAAGATAAGAGATCTTAAAAGAACCTTTTTATTAGAACCCATTAGAGGGTTTTAATGCATCCTGAATTTTTTGATAAAGTAGCTAGTGCCGTTTTAATAGATATGAAGAGCTTTTTGACGTGGTGCAAGAGCATCCTTTGCAACGGAAATCTAGTTGCGAGTACGGGTACGAGTAGTTGTGGTAGCGTGTGGCGGGTGTCGCGTGTGTCCAGGGTGTTGGTGCTGGTTGTTTCGTGTCTGTGTTAGGGGTTGTGCTGCTCTAGCTATTTTATCTCCTCTGTAAATTCGTTGGTGCGTACACTGTCGCTTACACATGTTGCATGCATGTACAATTGCTATTTCGCGTTTTAGTACCTTTTCTATCAATTCAATATTGTTGTCAAATATACAAGTCGCCACAGTAAGAGATTAAAAAATAAGGGTTTTCGGCTAGTGCAATCGTAAAGCCAAGTTGTTACAGTAGTCAGTCGTATCCTGCGAAATACAAAATATTGTGTCTGCTTTAGAAGGACATCTGTCTGTTTTTGAATCGGCTTCTGTCCAATAAAAGTGTGCCATCCGGTTCGAAGAGACCCATTTCATCTCCGAGCAGCCATCCGGTTCGAAGAGACCAATTTCATCTCCGAGCAGCCATCCGGTTCGAAGAGACCAATTTCATCTCCGAGCAGACATCCGGTTCGAAGAGACCCATTTTATCTCCGAGCAGACATCCGGTTCGAAGAGACCCATTTCATCTCCGAGCAGACATCCGGTTCGAAGAGACCCATTTCATCTCCGAGCAGACATCCGGTTCGAAGAGACCCATTTCATCTCCGAGCAGACATCTGGTTCGAAGAGACCAATTTCATCTCCGAGCAGACATCCGGTTCGAAGAGACCCATTTTATCTCCGAGCAGACATCCGGTTCGAAGAGACCAATTTCATCTCCGAGCAGACATCCGGTTCGAAGAGACCCATTTTATCTCCGAGCAGACATCTGGTTCGAAGAGACCAATTTCATCTCCGAGCAGACATCCGGTTCGAAGAGACCCATTTCATCTCCGAGCAGACATCTGGTTCGAAGAGACCCATTTCATCTCCGAGCAGCCATCCGGTTCGAAGAACGAACGTAGAAAAACTTTGGTGTACGGCGAATTTTATAAATGTATTCCAGAATGGGCAGGTCTTGTGTGAACATGTAAATATGCCAGTGAAGGACCAGGTACCGGTATGAGCTAATGGGCGACGAATATAGAGCATGGGCTGCAAGGCCTCTTACGCTATAATCTAGTTAACTAGTTAATTTAATTTGAAATTGTAGGAAAAAACGCTTGAGCATGCCATGGGTGTCTTATTGGGTGTTCTGTAGAGCTTTGTTTGTCTTAAAAGGGTGATTAATCGGTCGGTTGGAACGCTTGCACCATCGCTACAGACTTTTAAGCAGGAAAAGTAGATTTCAGTGGTATTGCAGTTTCTACCTTAACGTTCATTGAAATCATGTCGACAGGAAGCCTTTAAACTATTTAGAACCTTTAAACCTTTTGCGAGTAAGCTCATAAAGCATATACACTCGTATATACACGCGTGTACACTTCTTATGTATTGAAAGTCGTGTTGCAAATTGTATCGCATCCTATATTAATCGTGGGTAAATGGCCATATTTTCCTGCACACAAACGAGCCCATAAATTTTCTAAGTAGATGGTACGGCCCGATTTTGAGCCTTGATGCATTTTTCACTATTTATTCTGTCTTTTGGCGTTGCTAAGCTAACTCCTAGTCAAAACTGGCTTATCTCTGATCCAGAAAAGCAAAAGAAGCATGGAAGTGCAGTTTAAACAGTCGGTGTCGTGTCAAAAATCGGTTGTGACAATTATTCTAGCTAAAAATATACCATCGCCTGACGGCATCTCCCGCTCTTGACACGCGCCAATAAACTAATGGAATTACTTCTTACTGCTACTCCGGTTAAAACGATACCAACACATACAGATACTCGTAACTGCACGGTTTTACAGCTTTTATTTTACGTTTCTACGGCCTTTCTGTCCGTGACAGATGTGCACTCGAGATCTTAGATAGGAAGGAAAAAACATCCGTCATTAATATGCAATGGTGACTGTTTGGCCTAGTTTACTGGTTATTTTATTCACTCTGGTGCATTTTTGTATTGGTTGGGATTCGATGGTTCGACGCCACCAGCTCTAAGCTTCCTTAATCCTATCATGTTGGATTAAAGAATGAGGACAGGAAGCCATTATAGTTTATTTTTTATAAAGACTCCATCATTAAAAGAATAATTTTACATCATACATGTAACCTTGATACGGAACGGTAATTGACACCTAAATTTTCCTTCTATGGGTGCTTGAGCTTGACTCCCTTTATTTGAAGACCTCTTTTTTTCTAAGTTAGACCTAGGCGATCCCGACCCAACGGACAGGATTATATGCTTTCCCGGGAGCCCATAGCAGTTTATCTATAGAAAATCCCACAACGCCTTAAGTAACCAATCTAAATTTCTGGAACTGAAACTACTAACAGTAGCGTAAACGCAAATCTTTGTTACTCTTTAAGCTATTCCCAACTACAAAAAATTAGATTTCCTTTGAGTGCATTTTCATCTCCACTCGCAGCGTAGTTAACGATACATATGCAGTAAATTCACGCACTTAGTCTTGCTTTCAACGAGGAAAAAAACAGCCATGCTCTTTAATTTTGCGTACACCGACTCCCATGTCGCAATATTAAACAAAAACCAATAGTAGTATCCATAAGGACTTAGCGTTGCGTTTGTTGCTGATGTTAAACGGGGAGCCTAGCGGTGCTGGGAGTTAGGGTGGGTCCACCAGGAGTCTAAGACTCGGACCACCCGTATTCTGGAATCCTCATTTTCGAAGAAAAAAGCTTTCGTAGTTTCAAGACAGGAATGTCTCGAAAACTGACCTGCCATGCTCGTTCATGGAACAAAAGACCGTCGAAAGCAAGTCCTGACCTACTTTGAGCACCAACCAGATTAAACCGATAAGAAATGAAAAAAAAATAATTGTTGATAATGCATATTATAACGGCAAGCTAGTAACAGTACGAGGTGTAATCCCGATGGCAAAAATGTTCAAATCGATTCAAGATATCTTGCTTCCTTTCGTTGATGCACGAATCCCCCCAGACTTACGAGGAAATGTTTGTAGCAAATACTCCATTACTCACTGCGGACTGCATCTGACTCGATTCTGTTCGACTTCAAATCCGAGAGGGAAATTAATTTACAAGCCGGTCGACTGTCTTAGAGATGTAGCATTTCCTGCACGACCAAGTGACGCTCATAGGAGCGGGGTGATGGCGGGCAGGAAGGGAAGCAGCTTCCCTGTGGAATATTTGATAGAATCGAGGTAATGAACCGAAGCACACAGAAGAGTTCCCTTCCTGTGGCTCTTCTGGCTGCGGAGAAGGGATCATGCACAACCTCTGAGGCTTCCGGGAGAACCAACTGCGCAACCTCTTGATACTGCATCAAGAGAGGATCAAAGCCTGTCTTTGGAATCGAATCCCTAATCAGAACTACGAACTGCCGAGCGCTTCATTTTAACCATAAATCATGGATGGCAAATAATAACTGTATCAGAAAAGGGTGCGCTAGTTCTGATGACCTAGTTTCGTTAGAATCATTAAATTTAAAGACAATTATGGTTCGGGCAAAATTTCTTGACTTTTTTAGATCTACTGAATTGCACCGTCTCGATGCGCCTTAACCATGGTAGTTAATTTCCACATTACTGGGGGAATAGTTGTCATAGCATGATGCAAACGACGCTTTATATTTATCTTAAAACAATCGGCACTTTGATTAACATGGAGAAGCGTCATGACCCAAGGCTGGTAGCAACTTTCAAAAACGACGGTAAGACAGTTATACAATATCCTGAAAAAACTACAACACAACAATGTAAGCAGATAAACGTTGATGGGCCGAGTCACAGACTCGTAGAGTTAACGCTTCTTCACTGCGAAGCATTCACCTGTTGAACAACTAATTAGCTATGCAATGAAACCACAAAACGAGCTCATAAGTATTGCTAATAGAAACTTCATTACAGTTGTGATGAGGGCACGGGTCGCAAATAATTTCAGCTGTACACTGCAGCCATACGAGGGCTGAGCAATAAGTTTCTGGATGTACATAGTTGAGAGGCGACTGGCGAAACCTTAGGTGTTTAAGTACAATATCTTAGTACAGTGGCTGCAAAAATTCAGACACATGACTGGTGCGCCAACTACCAGAAGTGCTGAGCGCTCTCTCCAGGCGTCGCTAAAGGACTCGAGCTCGGGGCATCTTTCTCACAAGACTCGGCAGGTGAGGAGTTTCTGGCCGACTAAAGTAACATATAGTTATATAGTAGTCCTTGAGAGCGCATCCAAGAACTTGGCTATTCACCCTACAGCCCCACCTGGCCCCTTGTGACTTTTTGAGAAAGTACCTAGCTGCTTCAGACTGGTCCAGCTGTTCCAGGGCGTGGTTTGAGCAGATGCAACTTTGCATTGAGTATTCTGGACAGTACTTTGAAGTTTTTCTCCTACTATTTCTGTCTACATCCGGAAACTTATTGCTCACCCCTCCCTCATAAATTTAATGACTCTCCCAGGTCTTGCTTCAAACTAAATTGTGCGATAGCATCCGAATCAACCCATTTTACGGAGCGGTATCGGTTAAGAATAACTTAACGTGGGCCAGAAGGAAGGAAGTTGATAGCAAATTTTACTTTTATATCCTTTCGATGCTACTTATTCCATAAAGTTAAGTGCAAACTAACCAAAGCGACTAACCAAACTAACCAAACTAGCCAAATATTTTAAAGAATTTATTTCTTCGAAACGTTTCAACAAATTGTTCAGTGTCAGTTCAAATCAAAAGTTACAGAAATCATCGAATTCTCTTCATTCCTCCTCTATGCGGCAGTTACCTGTATGTAATGTAGAGATATACATGAAGTTAATTACGAGTTGAAGTGAAAGAACAAATTGAATTTTGAACGGGAAGCACATTGCCACCTGCTGGAATTCCACCTGCAGTAACTCTTTGACTCGCTTAAAAATAGCCAATTGAAAGATGGCATTAGCCATATGACTCAAAAATTTTCTGAGCAGTTTGACTGAATAAGAACAGCTGCATACTGTGACACACAACAGGCCTGTAGCAACTGAATTTAGAAGGTCGTCCGTCACTTCCCCAGACTGAATAGTTGCTTCAAGCACACCTGACGGTAATCATGGGTTTCAAGGAAGCAACGACTTTCACACAGCGAATTTAGTAAATGTAATTTCAGTAGCTTGATCGGCTGCAGGTGCGAAAGGGGGAAAACTCGTGCTTCTGGCCTTAGGGATTAAAATTTATGAGGTACACCCGTACGAGTAAATCGATCCCAAAACATTGTAAAAAACACATTACCGAGTTCCTGCAGCGGTTAGCAATCTGAAACTGGGCCTGCACCTCGCGACGAAAGACGCCAGATCTAGTCAGGTGCACCCAGAGGTTGGCGGCACCACACAGTAACTGCGGCAGTCGAGCAAGACTGCTGTAGGCAGATCGCTCACTTTTAGGCAGTGCGACAATGTATAAGAGACCGACTCTGGTGACCACCTGAGTGCAGAACACCAGGCTGCCAACAATCACAACGCTGCGCACGCTGTCCAGAAGCTCCTGGGAGGAGACCGCCGCCCCACGGGTCATCAGCCAGATTCGGACGGCGCAAGCCCCGCTGAGAATCATGGCCAAAAAACTGTACACAATAGTCGATACCAGGTTCCACATGGTGTACTCATCCCCAGAGACCTCCACGATGGTGCACATGGTAGTGATCCTGTTCGGATTTTCCAGCGTGAGTGACAGGGCCGTCACGTCCGCCACAGCGCACAACCAGGCGACGGGCACCACAGGCCACGGGTAGGCGGCCCGCTTCCGGCTGTACCGGTGCGGAACGAGCACAGCGAATGCTCGGTCGAAGCAGGTGGCCGCAGTAAAAATGATGGAGCCGACGATGCCCAGCATCAGAGGAACAACGTCTAGCAGACATTCGCGTTCTGTCCGGAGGTTTCCGAGGCCGACCAGGTCGTCATGACAACGCCTTATAGTCACGTAGATGTAGCCGATCGCCAGAAATGCGTCCGCGACGGCGAGGTTCGCCACCAGGATGTAGAAGGACTTTGCGCGCAGCAGGTTGGATCTCGAGACGGCGTAGATGGTGAGCGAGTTGGCGCACAGAGATGCGAGGGCGGCCACCAACTGTACGCTGTTCACGGCCCTGTTGTTCCTGTAGCGCAAGACACTTTCATCGATCAGTTCCTGTAGCTGGGAGTCATCGATTGTTGCGTTGGTAGCGAACTCCATTGATAGCAGACTTGCAAGCAAATTTTGCTCACTAGTATCTTATTCAAATTTTCGTTTGTGATTACTAAGAAAGACTCCTTGACTTTTATCTGACAAGCCTGTGGTTTCTCCACCAATCAGTGCACTTCAAAGCAGTATGGGCTTTGGATAGCCCATGTTGGAAGTTCCAACAGGTACTGATGGTTCCTCTTCAATGCTCACACAAGGACGAATTAAGTAGTTCTAGTGGTCGCATGGCCAAGACTCTGATGATATCCGAGCTACGTGCAAAGTGATAGGGTGCATCAGTTCTCTTTTTACTAGTTCGAGCCTATGTCCGATTGCAAGCAGGCTTAATGAGTCTTGAATCTGAAAAAAACAAGTCCATACCAAGTACCGCAAGCAGCAGCACTAGTATAATGGGAACAAGATTGTCAAAATTTAGATCTAGAACAGAAAGAAGCAATAAAACGTTGCTTGTTTTAATGTATCAAATTTTGGAGACCCGTTAATCCAAGAGGCATCTGATGCATGAGACCTGCTATCCGTGAGGCATCTGATGCATGAGACCTGCTATTCGTGAGGCATCTGATGCATGAGACCTGCTATTCGTGAGGCAACTGATGCATGAGGCCTGCTATCCATGAGGCATCTGATGCATGAGGCCTGCTATCCATGATGCATCTGATGCATGAGGCCTGCGATCCATGAGGCATCTGATGCATGAGACCTGCTATCCATGATGCATCTGATGCATGAGGCCTGCGATCCATGAGGCATCTGATGCATGAGACCTGCTATTCGTGAGGCATCTGATGCATGAGGCCTGCTATCCATGATGCATCTGATGCATGAGGCCTGCGATCCATGAGGCATCTGATGCATGAGACCTGCTATTCGTGAGGCATCTGATGCATGAGGCCTGCTATCCATGATGCATCTGATGCGTGAGGCCTGCGATCCATGATGCATCTGATGCGTGAGGCCTGCTATCCGTGAGGCATCTGATGCGTGAGGCCTGCTATTCGTGAGGCATCTGATGCATGAGGCCTGCTATCCGTGAGGCATCTGATGCATGAGACCTGCTATTCGTGAAGCATCTGATGCATGAGACCTGCTATCCGTGAGGCATCTGATGCATGAGACCTGCTATCCGTGAGGCATCTGATGCATGAGACCTGCTATTCGTGAGGCATCTGATGCATGAGGCCTGCTATTCGTGAGGCATCTGATGCATGAGGCCTGCTATTCGTGAAGCATCTGATGCATGAGACCTGCTATTCGTGAGGCATCTGATGCATGAGGCCTGCTATTCGTGAGGCATCTGATGCATGAGGCCTGCCTATCCGTGAGGCATCTGATTTTGTTAGTTATTTTAGTTCGTAAAAGTACACGAAGCTGTTTGAATTAGGGTCTGTTGACTGTTAAGATATTTTATTTATTAAATGATTGACTATATAAACAATCAGACACAAGATCTTAAGCATAGACGCCATCGAATAAAAAATTAGCCACATCTAGTGACAGATGATTGCTCAGAAATTTTTGTTGAGTCAGTGCAGGGGTGGAGGGAGCCGAGCTGGGCGTAGTTGTCAATGAAAGCTTCTCATCAGCAGTGAATCGACGCTTTGCGCTCACCGCGCACAGCCGCTCTCAAACAAGCGGCGGCTTCTGAACGCGCCCGAGGGCCCAACAGAGCGCAGATAAGAGCGTTTAAAGCGGAGCTCAGCGACACGGCCAGATTGCCGCCTAGCAGCAGCAAGAGAGCCCCTAGCTCGGAGTCACCGCCGTCTTGACTCTGCAGCAAGAGTCGGGAGAACTCCCATAGCAGGACCGGAGCCTGGCATAGCAGGTAGATCAGGCTGTACAGCAGGGCCATTAGCGTGCACCGGCCGCCGCGGGACAGGCGTTCGTTGAACACGCGGGCTTCGGCCAGGCGGAGGCGTCGCCGGCTTCGCCTCAAACGCCGGACGGTGGCTCCGACAAGAAGCAGGTTGAACAGTAAGCAGAGACCCAGCGGACCGGCTAATCGAAACACGTACAGCCAGACGTTCGAAAGGTACTCCGGGAGCAGGCCGTAGGTGTAGGTGACTCGAAGGCCAGCAGGGCAGTAGACAGTTCGCACCACCACCAGACTGCGGGCAGCGGCAAGGCTGGCCACCAGGCAGAAGCTAGCAGCGATAAGGCCATTGGAGACTCGCCGACGCAGCCGACTCTGCTTGCCGGTTGACGCCGAGGCGACATCGACGGCTCGAGCGGCCACCAAAGCCACGGTGAGGCAGGACTGGGCGGAGTCCAGCCACACCTGCAGAGCGGAGATTGGAGCGTGCAGGTGGGCGATTGCAGCGTAGTAGCCAGAGCCTGGCAGCAGGCCGGGATAAGCGGTGACTACGTGCACGAGGCTGTCCAGCGAGTTGAACGCTTCGGCGGGCAGGCCGAGGCCGCACAGCCAGCCGGCGGCGAACCAGAACGGGCCGCTGCCACCGCGCAGAAGCAGCAGCCGCGTGGCCAGAAGATTCACCCCGCCGCCGCACAGCAGGCCGACCAACGCCTGCACCGCCAGAAGGGCCAGCGGCAGCGCGGACGACGAAGTATTGGCAGTAGTTTGAGGAGCATCTGCGTGCGAATTTGCCGTTGTGCAGGCGCTCTCGAACAATACGAGTGGCATGGCTGCACAGCTGAGCCGATAGAAGCGGCCTATTTCGCCATCCGGCTCTGATTATAAGCTGAGCAAGCTGGCACTCTGTTTGCCGAACAGGTGGAAATTCTACAGTCCAGTTGCCTATTTGCTACCCTGCAATCTGTGCGAGCAGCTTGTAAATCAAATCGATAGGCACTGGCTTTAGCTGCTGCTGCTCGAAATTGAGCACCCTGCACGTAAGTAACTGCAGTTGAAGCGACACTGGCGTTGAATGCGCCAGCTAGATCCGCTTAGTACGAGAAGAAATACATCGCACTGTAGCAGACTTTATCAAATTTACAATCGGAAAGTTCTCCCCAGTATATTGTTCGATCCGGACATCGACGCTGATAGTGCAGAAGCCAGGCCTCGCCCTTAGACGTGCCCACCATATGTCGTTAGGGTACCTGCATGGTCAGGTGTCGGAGTGGCCAAGGTCCCGCAAACTAACTCGTCAGACTAAGTGGGCCCTGGGGTATTTCTTAGTACATGACAAAGCAAGGACCAGTGTAGTATAACAGGACGTAAAACTCAAAGATAGTGCGATTTCTTGGAGGCCGATTTCCTGGAACAATACACTGCGGAGATAGAAAAAATCTTTTTTTTTCATTTATTTCATCAGTCCAACGTTGTAAATACTCACAAGTGGCATTAGCTTAACTTTTGCTTTGTTCCTTCTTGAATAAAGTATATCTGCAATAAAAATGTTACATAGAGGTACTCTTAAGCTATTATTGTAGGTATAATTTCATTTCAATACATAAATGTATTAGTTCTTACATACATGCATACACAGGGCATACACGATCGTTGAGTTTTATCTCCTGTTATACTGCATGGTTCTTGGACAAAAGACACCCAGGGACTCGAGGCTCCTACTAACGATCATCGCTACGGACGAGGATTAAGGGGTGAAACTAGCTTAGAAACGGGCCAATTCAGAGACTCGATGCGAGGCTCACTGGAGGATAGTCTAGTTAATGCTGAGAGCGAGAACTTTTGCATAGGGGAAGCCTTTTTACCTAGCTAGAGACAATAAAACCAGCTGGTTTCCTAATTTCCAAGGCAAGACAAGCTAATTAAGGAAAGTCACAAACTAAAGGTCAGGTCCTCTGTTACACTACACCACTATACACACACATGCATGGTTACAAAGTCTGTAAGATTCGTCACATGTACATTAGCGAGTACGTTAAAATTTTACTGAGGCGATGGTTTTTCATGAAATTGTTCTTTCATGGTGCAGAAAAAAAGTTGAATTGAAATCCATCTATTTTTACGTCGCTTACGGTCTATCAAGTGGGAAATTTGGTTAATTTCGCGTGAAATTCAATGCTAAGAACCAGCTAAGGTTAGGTCCCGATCCGTGAATATTCTCGTCAGGGCACGGGCGTACCTGACATTGATCCATCAATCAAATACATGAGAAAAAATCTGTTTTGACTGGTCGGATGACACTATATATGCCTGCATATCTCGTAATACGCTAAAAGTGCTAAAAATTCAAGATTGTGGTAAGATGAGAATAAGAATGACAAAATGAAAACTTTCCCGAAAAGAGAGCCGTAAGATGCTATGTACAAGCTGGTGCATGTAGGTTTTTTAATCACCGAAGATATTTTATTACTAGTATTGAACTTATTATTACTAGTATTACTAGTGATTGATTTTTTTCAAAAGATACAGCTGCTTGTCCATCATTTTGTTAGAATTATAACTTAGCTGCAGCTGTAATTTCAGGTTTGACGACGACTTATTGATCAGTTTCCGATTGACATTGGCATTCACATTCAAACTTACCAACAGCTGCTGTAACTTTTTGTTACTTCAACGAAACTCTATGAAATTTTACACAGTTTGACGCAGCGTAGTTGAATAACTACATAAGAGGTCTTAAGTTTTAAATACCTTTTTCTAGGAATAATTCATATTTAAAATATGATCCCATCTCCGTTGTGTATTTTGGCATGTAACTCAGCCAGGGGCGGATCCAGAAAAATTTTGAGGGGGGGGGGCAAGCTATACCAAGCAACTACAAACCAAAATTAGAAAATAGACCTGGCATAGTTGCAGGCCAAAAAAGTATGGCCCAAATTTTGTTGGCCACGGCTCATTGCCCCCTCACTGGATCCTCACCTGACTCAGCAGCAGAACGTCTTAAATACGAGCTACATGTACATGCAAAACTATGAAACTTTTTTTTCTCTTGACAGACGCGAGATGTGTTGACGTGCGGCTTCGGCACAAATCTGAAATTCAGCTGAAACGTGAAAAGCTCGAACGCTCAAGTTCCTCTGCAGGCACATAAGCGCGACCTTCTGCAGCAGTTGTAGTGTCTCCCATGATGGCCTGCGACCCAATTAAAGCTTGCCAATGAGCTACTTGAGCGCCCGCTGACTCTGTCTCACCTTGACCGACTCAATCCTCATTGACCGGACCGAATCAACTTCCCCGAATTTTCGTAGGGCAGCTTCTTGATTCCTTGCAGTGTCGAACTCAGTGCCCAGAAATGGCATCCGCTACGACAGTGATCGACACTTAGCTCTCGGTTGACGGCGAAATCCAGCTACGACCAGAACGATCAGCTGGTTTAAGAAGTGCTGGCATCCAATCTCTGTAACCCAGAAGGCAAAGTCATCCAGGTAGGACTCAGTGTTGATGAAGCGTTTGCGCGCCATCATCAGATGAACAGCATTACTAAGGCCGGCGATGGAAGCACGTGACACGAAAGTGACAGGCGTGGATCGTACAGGTATGTCGAGGCGGCAGAATCACAGAACTTGAGCCCAGTGTTGACAAATTTATCAAACAAGATGCACACCACATGCACAGCACGCCTTGTTCAGGTCCACCTCTGGTCATGAAGCAGCCTATTGTCAGCTTCCGGGCAAGGCTTTCGAAACGCTAAAACCGCGCAGCTTTCCCTCGCTCGCCTACCTCGAGTTCACCAATGCACCATCGGGCAGGCTGCAGTCATAGATCTGGGGCATACGACCGTTCGCCTTCGGCAAAGCTCCCAGAGCATTGATCGCCCCCAGCCGCCACCTGACACTGACTGACTGACAAACGGCACTGACGATAGCGACCCAGGTGAAGCTCTTTCCAATATTTGGGACTCAATCGCGTCAGAGTACATTTGGACCGACTCATAGTTGCCGACCTCAACTGCCTTCAGCAAGGCCGGCTGCACATTTGTTATGCGAAAACCTTTAGCAGCGCCATCCAGAATGAAGATATTGCTCGCAGGCGGAAATTCAATGCGTTCCAATTCGTATATTCATACTTCCAGCCCGCTTATGGTATCATCAGTCGATAAAATAGGGAAAGTTGAAACAGAATTCAGTTAAAACAGAACTTCATTCAGTCAGTGCAGTGGCCGGCTAGCAGCTCTGAACCAATTATCCCATCCCTGTGTGCCATCGCTTCGGAGTGACCGAGGCTGCATTGCCGACAGCGATAAGCGAAACGGAAGTGAAATCTGGAGCACTCAGATTTCTTTTTGAAGTCGATTAGTCGGAGCAGCTCCTGGCTCCGCTTTGACAGCTTTTCCAAGCAAGTGCATGGTCATTCTGTGGTGCCATCAGGTACTGCATGGGCAACCCGTCCCAGATCAGATCCTCACGATCCCAAATCTCGTTTGTCTTGCTCAACTTGCACTCATCATTTAAACCTTGTGACGAACCCGTGACGAACCCGCTGTCGAACCCGCGCGAGGTCAAAAAGCTCGACAAATGCAGCACACCGCAAAGCACAGGTAATAATCAGCTGCATATAACTGGATGATAACTCACCAGACTGCCGTCATCATGCAGCAACTTCAGCATAATTCTATAATTCGCAGAGATCCAGGCTTCAAACGTCCTTGAGTCAACAGCAACCTCTTTCACTTTAAATACAAGTCTGCCTGATAACGTCAACTGTCTGGGTTTCGCCCGACACGAAGCAGCGTTTCTGATCGTTTCTACACGAAGCAACGACGGAGCAGCGGTACACTTTGCCGAGCTCCACAACGGGCTCCTGCAGCAGCATGACCACAGGGTTAATGAGTAACTGATTCGAGTTCTCTTTGAAGCCGTGGGCTGCCGCTAAGCTAGCTGTGTCTGACCTCAGCTTCCTGCAGCAGGGCATGCTCGACTCTTTGCGTAGATTCACTAGACAGGGCTGCTTCTCCGCCTTCAGCATCTCGACGTCCTGGCTGCCAGTGGCTCCAGCCTCCACGCTGCCAGCCCCCTGACGGCGCAATCGAAACAGCAAATATTACTAATAAATATAAATAATATTACTCTCCAGTAGGAGCTTCAACTCGTGCAAAACAATTGAAACAAAATGCAAAACCTTCAGTCAAAGATCAACCAAGAGGAAGGCTACATGCGATTCTAGAAGTTAAGATTGGAATCTTGAAACATCGTATGTTCAGACATCTTACTGACGCCCATTCAAGGCATTTTTCAGCGATTCATTTTTACGGGATTTTTCAGAGCCATTTATAACGATGTTGATCGTAAATAATATAGTTGTTCGTAAATAATATAGTATTAATAATGGCTCCTTAGTATTTTAATAATTTATCTACTTTTTATTAGCAAATTTCAAAGTTATTCAATGTGTACGTTTAAAATTTTGTTTTACGGTATCTTTCATGGAAATATTGTATTATTTAAAATACTGTTAAATCACGATTTTCAAGCGCTTTTCACTCTCATCTGCCGTCTCTCGTGCTTTTCGGTTGGTCCGCCGCGTTGTGTCCGTTTGCGGTAGTTTAGCACCAAGAATTTAACGGCGATAGAACTAAAATTCAAATATTCAACACAATTCAACTCGATTCGGCCGTAAGACTGTCTCTTACTACGAAGACTCAATTTATTATTGTGCATAGCCGTCAGTACCGAACTCAGAAGGGTCTCGTCACAATATCATATGCATTTTAATCAAAACATTGATTTTCAAGTTTTGCTTTGTTACTGAAAAAGGATTTTAGCTAAACAGAATTATATTTCTGTGCATCTCGTGTCAATGGATAGACTACTAGAATTTCATAGCTCTGCAAGTATTTCAAGACGCAGCATAGTTCTAGTTTACTGCGTTGAATTATTTCTCCCTCTATTCAAGGGTAGGGGGGTTGGAATATAACGAAGTAAACTAGAACTATGCCCAAGACGCTCTTCTGAGCTGTATTAGGGCCTACAACTACAAGCTACGGAGATTAGGATCATACTTTAAATTGGTATAGTTCTAGTTTACTGCGTTAAATTATTTCGCCCTCTATTCAAGGGTAGGGGGGTTGGAATATAACGAAGTAAACTAGAACTATGCCTTTAAATTTCAAGGGTGACGTCAGGGCAGCACCTTAAGGTGGACAGAGGAGGGCCAAACCCAGGACAATGGCAAAAAATAATGACCAGAAAGCGGGATCCAAAAATAAATTTCAAACAGTTAGTAGGAGGCTCAACCTACCACACTACCTACGGTGACCGTAAAAATAACAGTTTTGCTATTTATACAGTTACATTAAGTAAAGACCATAGGCCCGCATAGTGTTTTATGCATTAACCATAAAAATAACCATTTTGTTATTTATATAGTCACTGTAAAAATAACAACTGCCTTACCTGATTGCAGCGCATGGGCATTTTGGCGGACGGCGTCCGGCGCGGATCTAATACGGCGTGGCGCGGCGCGTACGGCGTGCGGCGATTAGTACGGCGCGGCGCGGTACTAATTAGATGCCAAGGCATTTAGGCTTGATAAGACAGTCATAGTTACTCCTGCCGTTTACCCTTTAGGGTTTTGCTTTTGTTAATTTTGCTTTAGGGTTTCTTTCACAGGTAAGTCATTTCACAGCGTGGCGCAGGTTGTGTAGGCGTCTGGCGTACTTAAGCCATGCGCTGCAATAGGGCTGCCTTATTTTTTAGTTCTAAATTTATTTAAGTAACTGTCATCATTATTGATATAAATTATTGTGCTTTATAAAGCCCTTTAAATTTTATCAAACATTATCATGCATATTGCTTTAGCCATATTAGCAAATGGTTTGCATGTTGAAAGGAGCTATATGAATGCCTTTTTCCTGACTATGGACCTATTCTGCTTTAAGCTCACAGCCAATAGATTCCTAGACTAAGACTAGTAGCTCACGTTTGTTAAACAGATTAAAAACATACAAGTACTAGATATAAGTATGACTAATAGGCAGGATTATAAATTACTTTGCATTCTTCCCTATATATAGATAACTTTAAAGGCTATAATATAAAGCTAGAAAAGAAGAATATATGATTAAGTTTTTTTATTTATATTTAAAAACTTACATTTCCTCTAATTATAGAATATCATTGTATTATCTATAGCCATCTACAATTTAATTTGTTATTTCTTCTACTTTATCTATCTCTCTACTTTTTAATTGGTATTAAGATTCAAGGTTCCTTTTATGAATATTGAGCTTAATCTTGGCTATGTCTATGGCTAAATTTTTTTAATTTTTCAACTGAAAAACAACCTTTAGCCAATATATATATCTATTCATCAAAATTTTCTAAAGTTAGGCCTATTGTAACAATAACCATTCTGATAATAGGCAAATATAATATAGCATTTCCTGGTCAATTTGGTCCTAGAAGCACTCAATTTAATTTGCAATAAAGAATTCCAATTCATTCCACTGTCACTAGAGATATATCTATGGCCAAGTATTCTGTTTTGTTCCACTCAGTTTAATCCTGGGGGCACTAATTTTGCATATTTATTTTAAAAGCTCTTACTTTTATAGAAAAGAGATTGACACATTGATTTGTTAGCATTTAGTTGTTCAGAATGAAGCTGAAATAAATTTACCACAATTTAGTCGACAAAACAAAACAAGGAAAACAGTAACAGTAACAAAAAAGAAAACCTGAACAGGCATCAGAAACAACATCATCAAAGTTATAGAATGGGGTCACCCGCAATGCATCTAGGGATGAAGCGCATCATTTGGCATCTAGGGATGAAGTGCATCTAGGGATAAAGCGCATCATTTGACAGTCCCATCCAACGCATTTCGCAGCCGTAACCACGCCAGTCGATTCTTCAGCGATCCAGATCAGCATAGTGATTCGCCATTGACACAGAGTCATCTGTGGAGGTGGACCATCTAGCTCAACTTTGACTGCCGGAAGTGCCAGCTGCTGCTTGATTGTGGCTTTTAAACAGCTATGAGCAGATTCCACTGGGTTTAAAAATGGCAAGTAGGGTGGAAGCACTACAACCTGCCAATTGTGCTGGAACATTGCTGGAATTTAAACCCCATTGTGAAATCTGGCCCCGTCCATTAAGATGTAGAACTGCTGCTAGTGCTGTATATCATTGCAAGCACTAATGTTCGTGACCAATCAATCAATGCAGCCCTGAAACTTTTGAGCAGTCATTGTCTTGGCAATAATCTCATGGTACAGTAGGCCAAGATGCGGGGATATAGCTTGAAAAATGTTCACTTGGACACTGCATTGTGTATGAACAACTTGGCGCACTTGTTGACCCCGTCTGCTGCAGCCTTGACCACGTTGCGTCCATAGATTAAAACCTGTTTTGTTGACATAAATCAAATGGCAGTCAGCTGGCAGACCTAGCAGCCATTTGGCATGCTCATGCCTCCTTGCAATGTTTTCGAGGCTGTTCCTGGCTGCTGGCATATCTGCGTCCCTTACCAAGCACTTGTAAACAATTGCTTGTCGAGCTTCCAAGCGATCGTACTTTTGCTAACTTCAATTCCATGAGATTGTTGAAGCTCATGTTGCATTTGACTCAGCGTTAAAAGTGGATTTTCCTCCAACATTTGCAGCAGTGTGTTTGTGTGCATCTCTTTAAGTTTTTCATGTCGCAGGCCACCACTGGGAAGACGATCTTGGTGGCCAGTGGTTTTGTATCGCCTTCTTATTGAGTATACCATTTAAATTTTCATGTTTAGCCACCGAGCAATCAATGATGGAGTCTCTCCATCTCCACGCTCAAGAGCTTGCACGATGAGACAGTACCTCTCATTGTCAACTTTCACATATGGTCCGCGCCCCTGATTTCCTTCTCTGTCAGCAGTGACAAAGCTGGCACTACTTTCCAAGTCACTCATTCTTGCTTATTAATGGCTTTTAAAATGAATACGCGAAATGGGTGTCCCCAGGATTAAATTGAGTGCTTCTAGGACCGGATTGACTGGGAAATGCTATATTAATAATTGGTAGTTGTTTCATTTTCATTTTTGTTGCATTGATTAGGATCAATGTGATTATGAGCAAAAAAATATTTGGCCCCTAGGTAGCGGTAGGCCAATACAAAAATAAAATAATAAGTAATAGGACAAATTAGAATTACCTTCTAATTTTTGTATCAAATTAGATAATTACAAGGCCTAAGCTTAGTATTATTATCTGTAAATAAATAGAAGAAAAGCAATTAATATAACTTTAATAATATAATTAAAGTTTACTTTATGAGTATTATTATCATTAATCTATAAAAAGTAAATTACCATCATTGCATAAGTATTGATGTTATACTAAGAAATGTGACTTTAGCACACCTCACTATTTAGTAGGATAGGAACCCAATCCCAAAATGCTAGGATCTCACCTAGCAAAAATTTGGGATCCCAATCTTGAACTGCCAGGATCCCAGCAAAAATATGCGATCCCAATCTTGAACTGCCAGAATCCCAGCAAAAATATGCGATCCCAATCTTGAACTGCCAGGATCCCAGCAAAAATATGCGATCCCAATCTTGAACTGCCAGGATCCCAGCAAAAATGTGCAATCCCAATCTTGAACTGCCAGGATCCCAGCAAAAATATGCGATCCCAATCTTGAACTGCCAGGATCCCAGCAAAAATGTGCAATCCCAATCTTGAACTGCCAGGATCCCAGCAAAAATATGCGATCCCAATCTTGAACTGCCAGGATCCCAGAAAAATGTGCGATCCCAATCTTGAACTGCCAGGATCCCAGAAAAATGTGGGATCCCAATCTTGAACTGCCAGGATCCCAGCAAAAATGTGCGATCCCAATCTTGAACTGCCAGGATCCCAGCAAAAATGTGCGATCCCAATCTTGAACTGCCAGGATCCCAGCAAAAATGTGCGATCCCAATCTTGAACTGCCAGGATTCCAGAAAAATGTGGGATCCCAATCTTGAACTGCCAGGATCCCAGCAAAAATGTGCGATTCCAATCTTGAACTGCCAGGATCCCAGAAAAATGTGCGATTCCAATCTTGAACTGCCAGGATCCCAGAAAAATGTGCGATTCCAATCTTGAACTGCCAGGATCCCAGAAAAATGTGCGATCCCAATCTTGAACTGCCAGGATCCCAGCAAAAATGTGCGATCCCAATCTTGAACTGCCAGGATCCCAGCAAAAATGTGCGATTCCAATCTTGAACTGCCAGGATCCCAGAAAAATGTGCGATTCCAATCTTGAACTGCCAGGATCCCAGAAAAATGTGCGATTCCAATCTTGAACTGCCAGGATCCCAGAAAAATGTGCGATCCCAATCTTGAACTGCCAGGATCCCAGCAAAAATGTGCGATCCCAATCTTGAACTGCCAGGATCCCAGCAAAAATGTGCGATCCCGATCCTGAAATGCTAGGCGATCACATTTAACCAGCCTCAAATCAGTCACCACTCACCTTTTGTTTAAAAAATTTAATTATAATGAAGCATATGTTATCTGTTTTTATAAAATTCCAGCTAAACTATTGTTAAACCATAACTTATTAATTATTCTATTGCAGCAACGCGGCAATGTCTTTTGCTTGCTCTGTTAAGACTGCTACCATAACCCGCTGCCTCCTGCTTAGCAGCCAAAGATGGCTGTCTGTCGTTAACGCTGGCAACCAATCTGCAATGAAGTCATTGCGACCAGTCTTTTCTATGCCAGCAACAGCTGGAGCAACAGGCGTGACGCGTTGCTTGCACACACAGCCGTTTGATCAGCAGCGGCCTTTGATCTGCTACAACTGCCGCAAGCCCGGCCACCTGGCCAAGGATTGTCCGTCTGGCGTTATATGCCACAACTGCGGACAGGAGGGCCACCTGTCCAGAGACTGCAAGTCGCTGCCGCGGTGTCACAACTGCGGCCAGGAGGGCCACTTGGCTAAGAATTGTCCGTCGCCTGTGAAATGTCGCATCTGCGGCCAAGAGGGTCACTTGGCCGCCAACTGTCCGGGCTGATGCTGCCGCGTTTGTATCCTTGAGGTTTCAAAATTAATTCAATGAAGTTCAAAATCAATTAGAAGTTTCGAGCAGTTTTAAAAAGTAGTTCGTTTTAGTTTTTTGTTAATAAAAAATGCACTTCGAAGAACTAGATCGCATAACTAGCGATTGCATTTTTGTAAATCTTTGCTGCCTTTTTCTTTTTTGACTATACACTGTATACAGTATACCCAGTTAGGCAGTGTTAAGCGTCTTCGGTCTGATTTTGTGCTGTTTCCAGTTTGATTCCTAAGTGAGTGCTTCTTCCATTCTGAAGGAGTGCTGTTTCTATTCTGATTCTTGATTCAGAGTGCTTTTTCCACCCCGAGGGAGCGCTGTTTCTGTTATATCTTTAATACCTGAGGCAGTAGTGTTCAATTGCAGGAGTGAGAAAAGTGCTCGCTTGAGAGCTAGGCTGACAATATTTATTAGTTAGCAATGAGCTGGTGGGTGCATGCAGACAGATACAAGCGCACATTGGGTGGAGGTTGAATACAAAATCATTCAATAACTATCGCCACTGCTAGTGAGTCAACAATTCAGTGCATGCAACTTATTGCAAAGTTTACCGCGTCACCATGTCACAGTTTCCATCCTGAGTGAGTGCTGTTTCCATCCTGAGTGAGTGCTGTTTCCATCCTGAGTGAGTGCTGTTTCCATCCTGAGTCAGTGCTGTTTCCATCCCGAGGGAGTGCTGTTTCCATTCTGATTTATTTTTTGAGTGAGTGCTGTTACCCTTCTAAGAGAGTGGGATTTGTCATTCTTAATCATCCTATGACTCCTACTGTAAGTAGGGTGTTAAGAAAGTCTACAATAGAACCGAAGACTGATTACTAATTGCAGTCTGGCGACGAGCTGTTAAAGTGCGGCCTGGTGTTCAAGCCGCCAACTCTGCTGTTGTTGTACAGACGCGGTGGCCTGCTTGGCGTTGTGCGAAAACGCTCGGTACGCTTAGGCGCGCACCTGTCAGCGGCTGAGGCCGAGGCAAAGAATGGCGATGCCGGCGCTAATTCTACTGGAGCTATTGCTGAACGACTTAAACAGGTGAGTTAAGTCTCATTAACTATGCCTGAAATATTTAAACCTGATACTCTGTTATCGTTTTTAGAATAGCTTTTTGTCCAGGCCCATCAACAGAAAAATCCCTACAATAACTTTCAAGTTATAAAAAATTAGACGATTGTTTCGAGATTTGTCTTGTCCGAGAGTAAGACTTAACTCGAATAGACAAATAGACGAAAGTTTACACGTTAATCCCGAAATTATTTGTAGCAAAAGTTTACTCACTGGCGCACATGTTACTGTTACTCACATTATATGTAATCTTGGGCTGAATCAGTCCACTTCATTAATCATGAGCTCGCTATAAAAAATAAATCCAATCGTCACTTGTCGAATAGATAGATAGATAGAGAAAAGCAAAAAAACTCGAGTTCTTGCGCGCACGCGTCGCGAAAGAGACGCGAAGGGCAAGCAGCTGCGGTCTGAGGGCTGAGCCTGAAAGTCAGACACGAAACAGTCACTCAGTGTCACAGTACGCCTTTGGCGTGGCTGGTACAGGCTAGGAGCATTGCCAACGGGACTTGGTCGCCGCGGCCGAGACTCCGGAGGCAGTGGCTCACCAGAATCCGCCCCTTGTACGTAAGATAAAGACGTTCCTGAGCAGGTGCGCCGCGCGCCAGGCCTGATTCCTCCTGTCGGAGACAATGAAGTCCGGACTCTTGCTAGAATGGAATGACGCAGTACGTAATTCACGACCATGATGAAGAGCAGGGGAGCCAGCGTGTCGCCATGCAGGACGCCGAAGGTTGTGCTGAATTCCTCAGTGGGGCACTGGGGCCCTCGCTCGTTTGAACAAACGCTCTGGAATCATTGTACAGGTCCATCACTCCAGCTACCAGTGCAGACGAAACGCTAAGGACAGCAACCACGCGATCGCAAGCCTGAGCACCAAGTCGATCGCCTTACGGAAGTCCACGAAGACGATCGACACGGCGCGTTGGCAGGTCTTTTAAGGCCTCGATGACGGCGCGGATAGTCGCAACCTGCTTTGTGTTGGAGCTGGAGGAAGATTCTAGGTTGAGGCCAGGCAAGAGGCGGTTGCGGATCACTGCATTTGGCAGCTTCGCCATGGCGCACTGATCCAAATCGCACTAGTCGAAGGCGCCTATCTTTCGAGGCGAAGAACTTGATTGTCTCTTCAACGTCGATAACCACGGTTTTATAGATGACATCAATGCCAATCCACGAAGACTTTCCTCGCCTGTCGTCGCCCTTGAATATTTCTTCAGTTACTTCATTGCGGAAAACGTTCTCTCAGCTGTTGCCGTTGAGACGGGCAAAGTATAAAAAATCTGAAGTGCCATATAGATGCTAGATAAAAAGGCTGGCTTGCAGCTGTCCAATACATAACTAACGTTGTGCGGGCAATCAGAAATTTTCTTGGTCATCTAGAATCTCTGCCACACCGCAAACTCATGGTGAAAGTCTTCAAGTGCAACAGCTGGCAAAAATTGGTGGCTTTGATACCCTTTGAGGGTAGCAGAAAGCTCAGCAAATTTAACGGACTCAGCATCGCACACAAAAAATGGAAGCAAGTTGCTGAGCTGAGCTATGGCTCCGGTTTGCTGATATTAAACAGATCATCAAGCGTCCCAATGAGGCTAAGCTCGAAGGGACAAAAATAGTTGCATTGATGAAGTGCTCAGCTGTGATCTGTTGATCGTGTGCTAGCTGGTCCCTCTGATAACATGCACGGGGGAGCTGGTCGACTTTTGGGATCCTTGCAGCTCGATTGCCTGAATCCAACAGTCGCTCAATGCTATAAAACTTTGCTGCACACTGCTACTCGTAGCAGGTGTAAAAGTAGCACTAAATACGTGCTTCAGCATAATCATACGCACTAAATACTGTGACCGGGATTTTGCAGCCAAAAATGCAAGTGCGAATGCAAAAAACAAAGGCTGCGTTGAGAGAAACCAAACCTGGGCCATCCTGCTGCTCATTGGGATACACGTCCTGAATAAAAATGCAGCAGCATCGACAAATGGGGCCGTCAAGTTTTTCAGAAAACGCCATCATGCGCATTTCTGGTCGCTGCATTTGCACTTCTTTTAGCATGTAGGTATTTGGCGTCGTGTCAGTTTCTCTAGTGGTGCACAGTGCACACACGGCTCTGTTTGGCTTGTAATACTCTTGTAGAAAGCGCAACTTACCTTCATCTGACAGTTTGCGGCTGACTCCAGCTAGACAAGCCTCAACAGCGAATCTGATATCGTTTGGGTGCCGGTCCTTGCTCTGGCTACCGATCATTAGGATCTTGCTGCTGTCTTATTCACTCCAACAGTTCATCATCGTGTGGCGGTTGTTTTTTGCTTTGCGTTTGATTTGCCTGCTCAACATATTTATTCAGAATGTTAGGTTTTTAAAAATGTCTAAATTAGTTTTATTGCGTTTGCTCATTCGACTTCTTCTGGAAGGAGAGATCCATCACATAAAAAAAACTCAATAAATTAACCAACCATTCTGATCTCTTAATGTACATGTACATTTAGCATACATTTTCAAACATGTACATGTACAAAACTACAACCTGTCCTAAAAATACTTCTAAAAAATAAGATAAAAAAATTAAAGCAGCAGAACCGTTTATGGCATGCTGTTATTCCCTATTTTCTATCATGTCAATGAAAGGAATAATTTTTTCCGCAATTCTGCGCAAGAACTCTGTGAAAATCACGTTACTGAAACGTGATTTTCAGTAAAACATTCAAGAAAAATGTTGTTAACGTTTTCTACTCCGTATAAGCCCTTGTGTGTTTTCCTTTTTGCCAAATGATCGTTGCCAGTGAACAACTGACATATTTTTGGATCCAGGGTATTCACTAAAATAATACGAAGAAAATAGCAGAATAACAAAAATGTGCCCATGCTAATTCATCAATTCGGCACCTCTGGATAAACAGTGTTCGTAGTTTATCCGCCTATAACCTTCCCGAACGTTGACAGCGTCTTTGGCTCGAGACAATGCCGTATATACTCGTAGTCGGCCATGCGTAAAGCAACCCCAACGGTCAGATGAACTCCGTCAGCGACTGACCCTGAGCCTTGTGAATATTAAGGCAGAAACTGGGCCTCACTGAAAACTGTAGCGTAGCCGCTTGAAGGTTATGGGCACGTCGGTGTTTGTGGGGCTCAAAGGAATGCGTGGCAACAATAGTTGTTCACCGTTGTATTGTCTGGCTACTTCTTGGCACCGCAAGGTGTCGCTCATGTCTAGCAGTTTTTGCCGTGTGCCGTTGTAGAGCCTGGGCGGGTTAAAGTTGCGCATCAGCACCAGTGGCATGTCCACCTTGAAGCGCATCCGATGCTTTGGCAAGTTCGGCGCTTCCAGGCTGTTTAAAACTTCCGGGAGAAACCGCGCGCGTGGCTTCGTTTTCGCTTGACGAACTGTCTGCGGACCGGTACTCCCGGGCCACTCCTGGAAGCGCCAGACAATCACCGTTGATTTTGTTGACAATTTAGTTGTAAGGAGCCAGTATAGCCCGAGTGGCAAAGTAGGCATTCCTCTCCTAGGGCTGGTTAAAAGACGGGTACACGGCTCAAATAAGATGTTCTGTCGAGTTATCTGATGGTAGAATGATGTCTGATGATAGGGCTATGTAGCCAGTACTGTCTTCAGGGGTGCAACCTGAACCAACCTGAAATTTATTACGAAAACTCGGTGCTACCAAAGATAGTTGATATTAAAGTTTTTTAAGTTTTAAGTTTGTTTAGTTATGTCGCAAAAAGTATTAATGTGATTTTACCACTTTTTGTAAATTTTGTTCGACAGGCGCCTAAAGACTGCAAAAAAAACGAAATCCAGCTATTACGGCACATTCCCGCAAATCATCTTAAGAGAAAAAAAGAAAACCAATCAGAAGAATAAACTTTGCGTATTGCTGACGCAGTTCTGCGTCCGGGCCTCCAGCTTGCGGAATGTTTTTTTCGACGGGTTAGGGTTAGCGCACGCCATCACGCTGTTTGCCCGTGTCCTATGCTGCACCACCAGCAAAACCTGGCGGAAGTCGAAGAGGGATTGATGCTCTCGGATATCCCGTAGACTCTGATCAACGGCTTCCAGGTCTCTTCGGTCCGTGATAGTGATAATGTAGATACTTCGTCCCATACAATCAAACGGGTTTGACGAGATGTGCAGCTTGCCTGGACTGCACTCGCACGGAACAGACGTCAGAGTGTCCGTGTGCATCTATCTCTAAACCGGGCTTTGAACCTGAGCAAACAATTTTTATTTATTTATTGAATGTATTACTTTTTTGCTTAGAAGAATGGAAATAGAAAGCAAGTTTCATAAAACAAAAACTAAATATATTGCGACGTAATTTAGAAATGCAGCTGCTTAAAAATGAAGCAGTTTTATTTCTTTTGTAATAACAAAATAATATAGTAAATGTAATAAAGAAAAACTTTAAACGTAATAAAGAAACGTATAATTAAACATAATAAAGAAATAAAGAAAAAGAAAAATGACTCGCGTTGAGTGCGCAGTCTGCCCGCTAGGCAACAGGGTGGAAGCAATATCCGAGAAAGCTATGACGTGAGCGACTTCACCGCGACTGCGAACAAAAGCCAGTAGTACCTCTAGTAAGAAAGTTTTTCCAGTAGCAGGAGCATCTACGAAGTGCAATCCGCCGTAGTCACTTCTGATGTCATTTAAGCAATGAAGCGTGATCATTACCGATTTCTGCCTGTTCTTTTGCATTAAATTGCAGCGGCGCAAGCTGGGGCAGAGAAAAGGCTTCCGGCAGGTCATAGTCGCTCAAAGTGCGATCACTCATAGAAGTTGACAGCACTTGGAGCTCACGAACCGCGAGGTCTTCTATCTCCTCGATGCTGAAATCTGGGGGAAACGGAGGTCCTTGCACAAGTCGTCTGCAAACTCGCGTCAAAGTTTCTGACCATCGTGCGGGTCACCCCAAATCAAAATAACTGCCATCAGATGACGCAACACATTCGGCATACGTGACAGAGCGGCCTCCTTCAGGCAGAACTGCCAGTGGTTTTCATGCTGAAGCAGACCTTGGGCTTGGCAAGCAGCCTAAAAATGTGTAAAAAACACTGTCTGTAGTAAGCAATGCTTCATAGCCAGTAGGACCTTTCACGTGAAGCAGCAGCATTTGCATATAGAATTTTGCTTTGTGTTTGTTCAGCTTTAGATTAAAAAAATAAGTACAGACTTGTAAGTTTTTTAAAGCTTTAGTTGTTTTTTATTGTTGCAAACGAATAGTCTTTAAAAAAACTATAGGCTTTTTAAGGTAAAAAAAGTAAAATAAAAAATCGCTTAGCACAAATGAACAAAAAATTAGGAACAAACGTTTTTTTTGTTTCACACAAAATTGTCCCAGCACAATCATATTTGAAAAAAAGGAAACGCATTTTGCAGTTACGCTGCGCGTGAGTTTCTTCTTAATTCAAAGCCCTGGATGCTATTGATTGCTTCCAATTCAACGCCCAGTGAGGTACTGCGCAATTTCGTCCATTTCGTCCCCCAAAGGCGACTCAGTGGCTGCTTGTACCCTTCTGACGAACCAGTCGAATCTTTGGAAACCTCTATACAGAACGTCGCCATGTCGCCGCTCTTCAGTAGATATTTAACGACGTACTTGACCGAATGCACACTGGCGCTTACTTCGATATTAAAATTAGCAGGCGAACTTAATTATCAAAGAATATACTAACTTTTCATGCAATTAGAACACAAAAAGATAGTGATTTTGTGTCTATTTACCTTATAGGTAGCATTATTTTCGCGTAGTATCTTTTAAAAAGTCAGCAAACAATATTTGGTTACAATTACCAAATACTAAATTGTCTCTGTAGGACAAGCGACACGGCGATCTCATCTGTCAGCTCAGCCAGCTGCAGCTCGAACGCCTGCTGTCCATCCTGCGCGATGTGACAGTGAACGGCCTCAGCAAAGAGCAGAGTCTGGATAAACAGCGCCAGATGGAGCAAATCGATCCGCTAGAGGATCTTAACAAAGTTGACGAGGAGACACTGCAGAGGAAGAAGGCTGCCATGCAGGTGCGGCAACTGGGTCTTCATAATTGGGTTTTTTTGTCGGTTTCTTCCCATCATCATTAGGCTGTTTTGCGGTTTCTTCCCACCATCATTTGGATATTTTGCGCTTTCTTCCCATCGTCATTGGGATATTTGCGGCTTCTTCCCATCCCATCATTGGAATATTTTGCAGTTTTCCCATCCTATCATTGGGATGTTTTGCGGTTTCTTCCCATCACTTGCACTTTAAAATAGGCATATTTAATAATTTCATTTCAATCCTTTGAATTTGGATTAGTTATGTTTTCCTATCGTGTTGATTCAGCTATTAGAATAATTAAAGGCTGGGCCTTTTCCAATTAAGCACCTCTGTGCCATTCTAAAGTCAAGTACAGCTGAGCACACGCCCTCCTCTTATCGTATTGGTCCAATATCTGTGCCTTGCCTTCCTGGGCAATTTTGCAGGAAGAATTCGAGAAGCACCAGTTGAAACCGGGTGACCCTGGCTACATCTACGACAAGGAGGTGGACTTCAGCGCCGATGCGGGCACAGTCGAGCACTGCGAATGGGACTCAGAAGACGACCAGAGCGGATTCTAGTGCTTCACCTATTATTTTAGCTGCGTCATTTTCATCTTATTATTCCCTAACAAGCATATATTTGTGCAGTCTGGGTTCATGGTCTATGAATTTGTATTTTGCTAACGCGTCAAGGTCGCTTATTTATACTTTACTTGGAAGGCTCTCGTCTATTCCGAGTTCCCGTCCCTATAGTTCGCCAGGCGTCAGATAGTTTTTCGAACCGCCTTTCGCATGGATCGATGTGAAAAACACACTGTATATAACGTCTGTCGTTGGCTAAAACGTACCAGCTGAAAACGTTACCGTGACAAGAATCGCTAAAAATCTGTTTAAAGAGTCATTTTAAACAACTCATCAGTGAACTCTAGCGACTTTAGGGCAACTCTTCGGATTTTTTAACAACTCAAACGACTGTGATGCGATGGAGAGGCGACTGTTGAGTCACAAGCGTATCACGTGAGTTGTAAAATCGTTAAAATAGTCGTCCAGAAGTTTTTGTGTTAGCAATTAACTTTCTAGGCGAAATATTTTAAAATATGTGGGTTATTGTTCTTCTTCTGGTCTCTCACTTCTATGGCTCTTTTTCTACTTCAAATATCAATGTGAGAGCCAAATAACTGAGGCGGCGGATTCAACTGACTTTTCCTGATGATGCAAACACTTGATGCCGATGGTAACTTACAGACCGTTGTATTTGATGGTCACAATCTCGAGATGTTATCTTAAAAAATATAAGGTCTAAGATGGAATTCCAAATAAGAAGCTCGTTTTGTTCGAGTTCCAAGGGGTTTCTAAGTGTTCGGGGGAACCGAAGGTTCAGTCTATTGTGGAACGTGGGTTGGTTGTTGTTTTAGTTTTAGTGAGTCAATTTATCAGTTTTAGTGTTTGGGTCGAGACCCTGGCAGTGTCAATCAAAAGTAGTTAGAATAGCGAGAAGGGAGAAGAGAGGCGAAAGAGAGGCGAGGCCAGGGAGGCGCGAGCTTCTTGGTTGGTTAACATGAGCTTTTATAGTACTTTTCAGTCTTAATCGCATTGGATGGTACATAACTGTTTTTCATTGGTTGAGGTTGGGGTCGTGTCCTCAGCTTTTGCTAGTTGGAGCGCATTCGTTGGTTAAAATACATTCCAATGGGAACTTTCTAGAGCCAAAATGTGTCACTTCACGGGTAGACGAATAGAGTTGTTTTTTTCAATTCGTAAGTTGAAAACGCGACTCAGTGATTCCACAGCGACTCCAACACGCCTCGGATATAACTCTACGGCCCCAGAGTCGCAGACAATAAAACGTCTCATATTGACTCTTAGGCGACTCTTTAGCGACTTGTACCGTGACGTCTCGTTGTTTTAAAGAGTCATCTGGAGTCACTTCTTTCCTATTTTACCTGTGTTACTTCCAACGACTCTGGGGCGACGCAAGTGACTCAATGACGCTTCTTGGCGTAGGTACCGTTTTCATCGACCTATGTTAAAGTTTGCTAAACTTTTTTTCACATTTTTGAATATCCCTTCTTTACTTCACATTTTTGAATATCCCTTCTTTACTTCACATTTGTCTATCTCTATTCTATAACGAGTATGTATAAGTTTTTTACATTGCTAATTAATTCTAACGATATATGATTACACTGTGTCAGTGTAAACGCGATTTCACATTTGCTGTGATTTTTATCTTTTATCTATTTCATAATCCGTCCCGTAGTGGTTATGTAATTTTTTCAAACAATATAATGTGCAGCTGTTTTTACCGGTAATTTTTCTCTTATTTTACTTTGTATTAGAGGCAGTGGGAACTTTTAGCGACATTGTCACGTACGCAGTCATACGCACAGGCACACACACACACAGGAGTGTACAGCGGCTGTAAATTTATTTATCGTTAGGCATGTACACTTCACTGTGCCTTGGGGGTTGGCCCTCAAGGGAGTTAATTGCACGAGCAGAGCCAAGCCGAGATTCCAATGTAGCCCCAAATTAATGCGACTGCACTTAGAATCGAGCTAGAGCACAAGGCTACGGCTCCCTTAATTTTTTACTTTATACGCAATTATGAAATTATATTCACAGATACTACTAGACTAACTAGATGGGCCACTCAGCACATTAGCGTGTAAACTACTTCCAGTTCAGTAGCAAGTTAAACAGAAGCATTTTAATGTACTTTTAAAGCCAAGGCTCATTTATTGGCTCTTAAACCCTCCAACCGCACCTTTCCAACACTTTCCCCGCCCCGCCCCAATTTTTATTGCCTTTCTCGGAATTCCAGCCTAAAGCTGCCATGTACATTTCAGTGGACTGGCCAATGTACATTATTGCTGATCCAATTAGCAGGTAACGTAAAAAAATTACATCTTGTCCATTAATTTCAATACCATGTTACAGATGCCATCGTGAAGCGATTAATCAATCAGATCTATAATAAAAGTAATAATATTAACTATTCGACCAGCATGTCCTCTTCGTCTGCGCCAAAGCGACCGCGCCTGCGGCTGGAGCTGCCACCGTCCGCCAGTTGCTCCGCTTTTGACACCTTCAGGAGCGGCGGTGGCGGCCTCGCCATCTCCCGCCAGCGCTCCGAGCAGGCGCCGCCATCGGCTGCTACGCCGGCCCGCCGGCTGTGGCTCTGCCCTGACGACGATCTCGGCAGGCAGGCGGCGGACAGAGCGTCCGAAGAGCGAAGCCAGTTATGGACTGACAGGTACGGACCGGCTAGCACAGAGGAGCTCTGCTTGCACAAAAAGAAATTGCTAGAATTGGAGGCCTGTCTGAGCTCCAGGCCTCGGCTGGTCTTTGTGCACGGCCCGTGCGGAGCGGGAAAGTCCGTTGCTGTGCGGCTGCTGTGCGACCGCCTGCGGCTGGGCTCGGCTTACCTGGATGAGGAGCTGGACGCCTGCGCTAACGGCCCGGCCGAGGCCATGCAGGTGAGAGGAGCACAGGCCTCGTATAATCAGTGCTGGGGCGTTTCTAGCCGGCGTGGGTGTTGCTGTCAGTGTCCGTGTGGATTATTCTCCTGTTATCTCTTCTCTCCCTGTAATAGCCTCTTATCTCAATCTCTCTCTCTCTCTCTCTCCTCATTTCTAATCTCCCTCTATTATTCTCCCTTCTCTAATTTCCGTCTATTATACCTGTATCTCTAATCTCTCTCTATTATCTCATCATCTATGCTATTACCCCATCCTAGGCCTTGATTCGCCTGGCCAGATTCCGCCAAGCCCGCGTCATCGTGTGGGACGAGCCGACTCTGTCACTTTCATTTGCCGACCAGCAGCAGCAGCAGCATCTGAAGTTTGGCTCATCGTCTGGCGACACTGCAGCTTTGCGGGCTCTGCTAGACGAGTTTCTGGCCAGATGCCGCGATGTGTGCCTGGTACTGATCAGCTGCAATGACCGCCTGTTGCCCAGGGACTGGCTGGAGGACAATAATGCGACCTTAGTGCAGGTTGTGGCTTCTGAGTATTTTATTTGTTAGATTTGAAGTCTCACTTTGAGTATGTGATGTGTCAGATCTGAAGTCTCATCTTGAAGTCTCGAACCGCTGTAATCCCCAGGTCAATCCGGTGGCTCGCACCCAGCTAATCCGCAGTCTAAACGCCATCCTGACTAAGCGCCACCTTCGCCCAGCCTCCTACAAGTCGCTAATCGAATCCGTGGCCGCCGCTGCCGACGGTGACATTCGAGCCGCCGTATCCGGACTGCAGTTTAGCCTGCAATTCGCGCTATGCACTGCTGGCAGTAGTGCAGGCAGCGTGGCCAAATCGGTGCTGTTCAGAGACACGCCCTATCAGCTGTTCCACGCTGTCGGCAAACTGCTGCACGCTAAACGAGTCGAGACGGCACCAGGCAGCAGCGGCCTTGCGCCTCTTGTTGATGAACCTGAAGTTGTGTCCGAGCGCTGCAGCCTACCCGTTGACCTGCTGCTCTCCTTTGTTCAGGTGAGGACCGTGTTTTAATCGATTAGGAAGTCAGGGGTCTTGCTATTATAGCGGCTCTTGGCGTATGGACCGGGGTCTAGCCACAGGTATGCAGCAGCTTTTGATTTGCGGCAGTTCCCGAAGCCCCTGCAAATTAACTAACCAACCATCCTCTCATTGTCCCGGTTATTGATCTCTTCCAGGCCAACGCTGCAGTGCACTTCTCCAGCGAGGCTGTTGAACCCTTAGCCCGAATGTCGGACGACTTCAGCCTGGCCGACCGGCTCTCGGCCGCCTGGACCACCGAGTCGGACGCGAAGCCGCAGGCCATCTCTCTGGCCAGCCGGTCTCTCGTCTGCCGCCTGGTCGGTTCGAACCGCGCACCCAACCGGTTTCTACCGATTCGAAAGCCGCACAAGTTGCCGCCAGCCGCCACTTGGGCCACCGCCGCCGCGGCCAGGACCGGAGTGGATGCCTTCTACACCCCTGCGTGCCTCCGCTCCGGGCTGGCCGCCTCGGCGAGGTCGGCTGCTGCTGCTCGGAGCGGCAGCGGCGGTGCTCAGTTTGTGATCTGCCCGGAGCCCGACCTGGAGCTGGAGGCCACCATTGAGGATGATGATGACTAAGACAGGCGCAGATTCTAATACCGAACAGAGTTTGTTCTATCCTGTTGAAAATGTTACCGTGACAAGAGTCACTGCAAACAGCTCACTAGTGACTCTTGTGACTTTTTAACGACTCAAGCGACAGTAATGCGATGGAGAGGCGACTTTTGAGTCACTCAAGTAGACTAAATGGAGTTGTTATCAGTTCGAAATATGATTCGAATTCATAAAGTTCGCAACTCAGTGAGTCTACAGCGACTCCAGCACGCCTCAGATACGACTCCACCGCCCCTGCGATTGAGCTCGTGCGTTCTCAACTGCCTCATCAGTCTGAGCAGTCAGCTGATTGAGCTCCTGCATTCTCAACTGCCTCATCAGTCTGAGCAGTCAGCTGATTGAGCTGCTGCATTCTCAACTGCCTCATCAGTCTGAGCAGTCAGCTGATTGAGCTGCTGCATTCTCAACTGCCTCATCAGTCTGAGCAGTCAGCTGATTGAGCTGCTGCATTCGCAACTGCCTCATCAGTCTGAGCAGTCAGCTGATTGAGCTCCTGCGTTCTCAACTGCCTCATCAGTCTGAGCAGTCAGCTGATTGAGCTGCTGCATTCTCAACTGCCTCATCAGTCTGAGCAGTCAGCTGATTGAGCTGCTGCATTCTCAACTGCCTCATCAGTCTGAGCAGTCAGCTGATTGAGCTGCTGCATTCTCAACTGCCTCATCAGTCTGAGCAGTCAGCTGATTGAGCTGCTGCATTCGCAACTGCCTCATCAGTCTGAGCAGTCAGCTGATTGAGCTCCTGCGTTCTCAACTGCCTCATCAGTCTGAGCAGTCAGCTGATTGAGCTGCTGCATTCTCAACTGCCTCATCAGTCTGAGCAGTCAGCTGATTGAGCTCCTGCATTCTCAACTGCCTCATCAGTCTGAGCAGTCAGCTGATTGAGCTGCTGCATTCTCAACTGCCTCATCAGTCTGAGCAGTCAGCTGATTGAGCTGCTGCATTCTCAACTGCCTCATCAGTCTGAGCAGTCAGCTGATTGAGCTGCTGCATTCTCAACTGCCTCATCAGTCTGAGCAGTCAGCTGATTGAGCTGCTGCATTCTCAACTGCCTCATCAGTCTGAGCAGTCAGCTGATTGAGCTCCTGCATTCTCAACTGCCTCATCAGTCTGAGCAATCAGCTGATTGAGCTCCTGCGTTCTCAACTGCCTCATCAGTCTGAGCAGTCAGCTGATTGAGCTCCTGCGTTCTCAACTGCCTCATCAGTCTGAGCAGTCAGCTGATTGAGCTCCTGCGTTCTCAACTGCCTCATCAGTCTGAGCAATCAGCTGATTGAGCTCCTTCGTTCTCAACTGCCTCATCAGTCTGAGCAATCAGCTGATTGAGCTCCTTCGTTCTCAACTGCCTCATCAGTCTGAGCAGTCAGCTGATTGAGCTCCTGTGTTCTCAACTGCCTCATCAGTCTGAGCATTTAACTGAGCTCCTGCATTCTCAACTGCCTCATCAGTCTGAGCAGTCAACTCACTACCTTAAGCCCAGATTTGCAACTTGAATCTGAATGCCTACTTTCTAATCTGCTAGAATTGCATTGAGTTTTCGTACGCATTAAAAACAAGTCTAGTTTTAATTACTATGCATGATTTACTTATCATTTACATGATTTATCTTCATTATTAGTCGGCATTGGTGCTACTTAGCAGTAGTATGACGATATTTTCCAGCTATCTCGACGACAAAGGTTTTTTATCTTTTTTTCGCTTCTTTTTGCTACAAAATATGTTTTTTCTGGTCTTGCCGGATGCATTTTGGAATTTAGTAAAGCAAAAAGCAAACTATGTTCAATTGGTTCTACTGCTATTAATATATTTCATACGCGTGCGTAGATTTTTGTTAACTTAGTTGATTTCTTAAGTTTGGCAATTTTCGTCGAGTAATTAGTTTCGAATTGATAATTAGAAATTAATAATTTTTTTCTTTTTAATCTTTACAGCTGAAACTTTCACATTCGCCTCATTTTTCTGTACAATTATCGCAATTATTCATAATTATCTGCGCTCATAAATCCATTAAAAATGGACAAGCGGAAATCAGCAACAGCTTTTGAGCCGGCCGTGTTGCCAGTCGACAACCGCTCAGCTGAAGACACCGCAGCAGCTGGGCGGCAGATGAAGATGACGCAGATCAGTCTGTCCGCCAGCGTGCCAGATGTCAATATCGACTATAGCGGCGGCGGTGCCAGTGGAAGCGCCGGACTCGGCGCTACGACTCATCGTCGTGCTCAAAGCGCCAGCGACATCAGCCGCGTTCTGTCGCCGGATCTCAGAGCTATGCTGATGCAGCCGCCGTCGAATGAACACCAGTCCGGTGTGGACAGGCTGGCCGGGGTGGAGGCCAGCGTTGCTTGGATGTTTCCTCCGCAGGTGGGGCCCGGTCTTGTGGCCTGTTTGGAACACTGGTAGATTGTGTGGTAGTTAAGTGATTAATAGATTGTGTGGTAGTTGAGTGATTGGTAGATTGTGTGGTAGTTGAGTGATTGGTAGATTGCGTGGTAGTTGAGTGATTGGTAGATTGTGTGGTAGTTGAGTGATTGGTAGATTGTGTGGTAGTTGAGTGATTGGTAGATTGTGTGGTAGTTAAGTGATTGGTAGATTTTGTGGTAGTTGAGTGATTGGTAGATTGTGTGGTAGCAGACTGATTGGTAGATTGTGTGGTAGTTGAGTGATTGGTAGATTTTGTGGTAGTTGAGTGATTGGTAGATTGTGTGGTAGTTGAGTGATTGGTAGATTGTGTGGTAGCAGACTGATTGGTAGATTGTGTGGTAGCAGACTGATTGGTAGATTGTGTGGTAGTTGAGTGATTGGTAGATTTTGTGGTAGTTGAGTGATTGGTAGATTGTGTGGTAGTTGAGTGATTGGTAGATTGTGTGGTAGCAGACTGATTGGTAGATTGTGTGGTAGCAGACCCTCTGGTAAATAAACCAGATAACACCACAAGATAACATTCGCTCAAACAAGATAACATGCCCTATTCCGGTTATGCAAAATGTTATCTTGTATGAATCTTGTTTGCGTGACGAAATCTTACGTTTCCTTGTTTCAAACAAGATTCAAACAGGATTCGCTGACCAGGTAACAGTCGGGTAATTCATGCGAATCCTGCAGGGAAACATCGTGTTATCCTGTTTGTTATCTTGTTTGTTATCCTGTCTGGCAAACAGGATTCGCTGACCAGGTAACAGTCGGGTAATCCATGCGAAAGAAGCCGGAAGGCATTGACATCAAATTTTGCAGTAAAGATGCATATAAGAAGTTGGTGTTTCAAGATTTTATGAGTAGCATCTCTATATTTAACAGCGGGTTGTACTTTGTAAGCGCCTTATACAAACTAAACAAGGAACAGGAACAAGCTCAACAGGAACGAAAACTTCTGGAGAACAGCGTGGCATACGTATGAGTTTCGACAGTCGAGTTATAAGTAGACCTACTTATACTGTGGCTACTAATTGATACTACTGAATTGGTGATCTGCTGCGAGCTGGTGCTGAGTCGCAGGTCGGACCTGCTGTACTCGGACGCCACTCTGATGGCAGTCGATGCGTGAGCCAGACGTTTGAAAGATCGGGTCGCGCGCGTGGAAGGCGATTAATGAGACCACTGACGGGGGCTTGCATTATATGCCTGCGCAATGGAACGACTCTGCAATATTAAAGTTAAATTAAATGGCGATGGAAGGCAGTTTCCCCAAAATATACACAGTTATAAAGAAACAGCAATGTACATACAGGTGATAGAACATACATCGATAGAATTGTCATTCGTAGCATAGTCGTCGTCCGGAATCAACTGGCTTTCGTTGATCGGCTGCTCGTAGACCGGAGACAAAGTGAATTGTGTATCATCTGGTGCGCCGGCTCGCTCGGCGCTGGCTTCGTTGCGTCCACGAAATGCCGACTACGCTGGAAACTCTTACCTGATTGTTTTCGCAATCCCGTGCGCCAACGGTAATATCCAACCGACTTGGCGTTGCAGATGTCGCTAGTGCGATGGACGATCGTCCAACGGCGTCATCAACTGCGTCGTTCGAAGCAGTGACACCCTCCGGAAAAAGTGGCTGACAAGATTGCCGACACTCATGGTCTGTAACGACTACTCCCTTGACTTGTTCGAGGATTTATTAAATCTCGACAAGATTACCGACATGGTCTGTAACGACTACTCTCTTGACTTGATCTGCTCTCGGCTGGTGCAACTGCAAACGCCTTAGACAAACCAATGGAGCATGCACCGACAAAAATCGGATTAGCGTCTATCTTAATAGGAAAGCTGCTTTGCATACTGGGCCAGTTAGAGCTATTTGGAACCATGCCACAGTCTCCGTCTAGACACCCAGCTGTGCCAAACAATATGGTTGGCTGACTCATGCTTCTAAGCGTCAAATATGACGATAGAATCATTCAGCCCGTTGACACACTAAGCTGTAAGCGCTGGCCGATTGTTCCCCCACCTTCACGAGGTGGCCAGTGGACAAGACCCGAAAAAGTCTTGGCAAAGAAGGGAGCAAACGGAAGGGACCATGGATCGAAGCCACTGGCGGAAGCCAGTACGACGACACCGGCCCTTTTCACTCGTGGTACCCAGAAGTAGCCGACCTGGGTACCGAGATTAACCAGGCAAAAACCAGTGGACAGCACAAAGGTAGAGAGCTAGAGGAACAGCAGAGCCGCACAAGACCAAGCCGGAAACAAAGGTCGGCGGAAGTGAAAGCACAGCTGACGACAGTAGAGAAGAACCCAGGACCAAACAGGAAGGAAAGACCAAAGAAAGAATCCGAAAACCCAAGAAAAAGCACAAAACGACCGAAAACCCAAAAAGAGAAGAAAAGCAGACTAATCAGAAGAACCCGACGCCGTGGAACAAGAAGAACGAAGAAGATTAACAAACGCAGAGAAACATTAAACAACGAGCTGAGAATAACAACATGGAATGTCCAGCGGGCAAACGTGTTCGGCACGCGTTTTGGAGAGATCGCAAAAAAGATTATGAGTGAGAATTGGGAGGTAGCCCTCATCTCGGAGTTATCGGCACCGTCAGACGGAATAAGAAGTTACCACCAACCGAAACAAAATTCATTCCTGATTCACGGCAAGAAAACAGGCATCATCCTAAACCAGGAATTGTACCAGACGTGGAAGGACAGCGGATCAAAAAAGAAGATTACGAACAGAGCGATCATGATAGAAATATACGACGCGACATTGATCAGCGTGTACTGCCCAGTTAGAGGCACTCCGGACTACGAAACGGAACTAGCAGAGCTCAGAAACACCCTGGAACGTTACATTCATAATGAAAGAAAGAACAAACCAATCATCATTGGCGGTGACATGAACGCACAGATTGGCAAATTTGAAAGCACAGACGCGCAACATCGAGGAAAGTTTGGCTTAGCACTGACCAACCAGCAGGGCGAAGACCTCGCAAACTGGTTAGTGACAAATGATCTAGCCTGGATCAACTCGTTCCACAAGTCAAAAAACCGGGGAACCTGGAGAAATCCAAGCACCGGCACGTGGTATGAGATAGACGGCTTCATAACTCGCGCGCAGGACAGACACCGCCTGGTCAAAACGATAAAGAACCACAACAAGTGCAACTTGTCGGACCACCTGCCCAAAACCGTCATAATTCGGGGCTGGACACGGAACAAGTACGTCAAGGACCAGACGAGACGCAGGCGGAAGAACATCGACTGGAGGAAACTCCACGACGAGAACAAGGCATCTGAGTTAAAAAAAGAAATACTAACAAGATTCGAAGAACTAAGAGAGAAGCAGGACAGGAACCTCACAGACATGAAATGGACAGACGTTCAAAACTCAATCATCGACAGTGCAAGGCACGTATGCGGCACGGTGACACGAGTAACGAACCCGTGGATGGCCCCCCACCTGGACGAACACGAGGCACAACAAAGAGAGCTGGCAGAAACGCTGGCCCATCGCAACGCATGCGTCAGAGAAGACCCCACCTCGGCGGCGACGACCCTAGCCCGCCTAGCGACTACAACTATCCGAAAAAAGATAAAAAAGAAGCTCGCGGAATGGGAGGAAAACTGGTGGGACGCAATCGCTGAGGAATGCAGAAATGCCGCGGATAGAGGCCAGATCGCAGTGGTCTATGAGAAATTAAGGATGTTGGACAAGCGAGGAAAGTGGAACAACAGCGGAACAGACACCAACTTTGACGAAGATGACTTCAAGAACCATTTGGAAAGAATCCAAGGGACTAGATTGGAAAACCCGGAAACCGAAACAGCCGAACTGATCAGATCAATCAAAACCATGAAGGAACAGGAAGATACGGAAAAGACAAGAACACAACTGACGACAGTCCCAACGGACCTTGAAATAGAAGCAGCCATTAAAGAAATGAAAGACCGAAGTCCCGGGGAGGACGAACTTCGTATCAGATACATTAGAATCGCCCCAGACGCAGTACGTAAAGAACTGTATGCAAGGATCCGCTTTCTGTTTGAAGAGCGAGCGCACAAATGGAATGACAACGAGAAAATTGGACTCATTATTCCATTATTCAAGAAGGGAGACCGAGCAGACATGAATAACTACAGAGGAATCTGCCTATTACCTATGCTCAGCAGAATACTAGCCCGCATTCTGGCTACCAGAATCCGGAATTGGGCAGAAGTGATAGGAGCGCTAGATGACAACCAGAACGGCTTCCGAAGTGGAAGATCGACGGCGGACAACGCACAGATATTCACCAGGATGCACGAGGACATTGCCGAGTACCTGGAAACAAAAAGAGCATCAGGAGACTGCAACATCGAAGACACAGAAACGGCAATCCTCCTAGACCTCCGTAAGGCATATCCGAGAGTGTGCAAGCCGATCCTGTGGGGAATCCTCCAAGCGTACAAGATGCCGCAAGAGACGATCGAAAAACTGAAAGACCTGCATGAACATACCGCGTATAAAGTGCAAGGCAAGGAGAAATCAAGCGAAACATGGCTACCCGAGCGAGGCTTACGCGAGGGATGCCCAACTTCCCCGATATTATTTAACATCTACCACCAGGCGAGCATCAGGAAAGCGGAAGAAACTCGGGAGACAGAAGCGGCCAGCAGAGGATTAAGCTGCGGGGTGGAATGGACGTACTTACCTGGACACTCCTTGCCACCTCAGAGAACCAACCAGTACAACTCGGAGATGCGAACGGTCAAGTGGACCTCATCGCTCTTTGCAGACGACACCACCATCCTAGGCAATGGCAGAGAACTGACGAGAAGCCTAACAACGACCAAAGAGAATATGAAGAAGTTCGAAGAACTGACAAATGACGAGAAACAGGAGGAGATGGCCCTAGGAACATCCGCCGGAGGTAAAACTCGCATCCTAGGGTCGTGGATGGATAGGAGATACGACACACAGCAAAGAATCCAGAGAGCCGCCAAAGCGTGGAATGCGATCAGGAAAAGGTTCCATCGATGCCGCCTGAAAAAGACCACACAAGCTAAAGTGGTCGAGGCGTGCGTGGAAAGTGTACTCCTGTTCCATGCGAACACCCGCCCGTTCCTGCTCGGCGAAATCAAGAAAATGCAACAGTTCATCGACAAAACATACCGCAACATTTGGTCCAACAAGAGAATGGAACCGCTGCGCGAAATGGAAAGCCTAGGAGTAAATATGCAAGATATCCGCAACGAACTAGGTGTTGTGTCATTAAGAACAAAGATTGAGAAAAGTCACCTAAAAAGGATTGGCCACGTCCTACGGATGGAAGACGACAGACAAATAAAGCAAGCCGTATTAGGGTGGTACAGAGGCCTGGAAAGGATCCCTAAGCGCAAAAAACGGAAAAACAACACCATATCCTACTGGAAGCGCCTCATCCGGGAAGCCGGTATGGAACCGCAAGACATCGAACGCCACGTTCTAGACAGGAAACACTGGCGGAACGTAGTACACCAGCGGACTGTACACCTACAAGAGTGGGAGAGAGTGCAAGGAAAAAAGGCCAAGACGGACAGTAACAACAGCCTGATCGAACGAAGTCAAGAACGGTACCACGTAAAAACGAACCCGAGAGAGGTTGGAGATGGCTTCAAATGCGAATACGAACTCTGCGGCAAAGTGTGTAAAAGCAAGGGCGGACTAACCATCCACCAAAAGAGGATGCATCGCGTGTTTAAAGAGCCGGTGAAATTCAGATGCCACAAATGCGACAAGGAGTTCCGACAGGAAGCGACCCTGCACTGTAATTCCTAAAGGTCCGAAGAAGGGTCCGGGAAAGGTCCATTGTGGAGGGTCCGGAGCGTCGAAATAACGGACCATGAAAGGTCCGTATTTTGATGGGTCCGTATTGTAAAGTCCGTATTGCAAGGTCCGTATTTTGAAAGGTCCGTATTTTGAAAGGTCCCTATTGCAAAGTCCATATTTTTCAGATGTCCGCATTATGGGTCCGAAATATAAAAACGATTACACCCCAAAATGTATTCACTTGATCTGCAAGACACAAAATACCCACTATTATAGGTATGAATTTCCTTACCTGTAAAATTGTTCCCAATTACATTATGTGAGGCATACAATGTTGTCAGTCATTGCTCAATTTAAGAAAAGTAAGAAGTGAAGCATTCGTAATCAACAATTGCATGTTTATGAAGGATGTTAACCAATTTAAAGTATTTTTTATGGTATATAAAGATTGATCCTAAAATATTTATTGTTGTTGTACAAAAACAGTGGTAATAATAATATTTAGTAATTATTTGTTGCACATTACACATTGCGAATAAGTGTTTGCTTTGGTCACTCAAAGAGTGAAGTTGAATATACAGACTAAAAAGCACAAACTAAATACACAGGGCAATAAATAAGCAGCCAACATCGCCGTGACCCTCTGATGACAGATAACACTCTATGATTATGATTGTGAATATGAAAATAAATATTGTGATTGTGATTAGGCTTGTGATTACGATTAATTCACAGTCATATTCAATCGTACTAACATGAAAATGAATATAATTATTATAAAAATGAAAATGATTACAATAGTCATGTCTAGGCGTTATAAAATCATCTAACGAAGTGCATCCAAAATAGCTACTGCAGCCTTGCGGACGGCTTTCTTGCGAAGGCCCGACAGCACTTCGATTACCTCCAGAAACGCCTCTAGGGCAGGGAGGTGCTGGAGGTTGAACGCGATGAAGACAATTACAAATGCAATTATCGAGTCAGTAACACTGTCGAATGGGATGCTCGCACCGTTGACGAAAACGCCGCACCATTTTCCATCCTCTGTCAGAATTCTGACTGGCAGTGCGTCGCGAAGAATAATAGACGGGTCGACTCGCAACCGACCGAGAAGAAGAAAGACAGCCACAGGCAGCTTGTCCTCCTCTGAAACAACTGGCAATTCCACATAATCCTTGCACAGCTTGAAATTTTTTAGCAACTGACTTTTACTGTACACAAGCAACAAGGCGTTAATAATCCTGCTTCTCATTTCCGATGGACTTGGTGGAAGTACATAGTCAGTTTTGCTTCTGTTGTATGTCTGGATCATGAGATACGCCTCCTGCTGCAGTACTGCGATGTTTACCAGTGGCGCATATAAGGCAATTTCGTCACTAACCGTCAAATCTTGGCACCGCAATATTCGAATCGGAAACAGAGCCTGCATTTCGTTGAGAACGTCTGATATTGAAGAGTCATGATGAGTCTCGTTCAATCTCGTTCGACGAGCTTCGTGTGACGGTGGTACATCGGTATCGAACTCGCCGAAGTCAACGCTCTTCGCCATTGCACTGCCAGCATCGTCTGCATCACTATCATCATCGCCTTCTTCTTCGATCAGATCTTCGTCGTCGTTGATACGCTGCTTGTTGGCTCTTTTAGCACGTGAAGCTATAATTTCATTGTCGTCATCATCTTCCTGGCCTTCAACTTCCTTGTACTGCCGTTTATGCCTTTGGCTCACAGTAACCGCACTTGGGCCTGCAGCAGCTGCAGCAGCATTTGGTAGAATTATACGCCGATGACCAAGTCGACCATGCTTCCGTCGCATCTCCTGAACCGTTGGGCTGCTCTTGTCGACAAAGTCGCCAACGAACCGGAGCTCTTTGAAACGCCGAATAAGCTTTTGGCGCCAAAAGCTTGAGCTCCCACTTAATGAGGTGTCCTTCAGTCCAGGATACGAAGTTACTATGGAAGTGCACACATCTGTTATCTGGCTAGATGACAGGTATGGTTCATTTGGCGACAGATAGTTCAAACAGATGTGATCGACGATGAATTTAAGGAACTTGTTGACAAACGTCGCGTTCATTTTTAAATCGGAACCCTTTTCGGGGTGCATTCGTAGATCACGAAGGGCGTTGGCGAGATCGTCCATTCGTGGAAGCGAGTACACTTCGGGCCATGGAAGTGTAGTTGCAGCCGTAGCTGCTACAGCTGGATTTGGACTCAGAGCCTGTGTGCCTCGACTCGGTGTTGTGGCAATCTCGACATTGCGTATTTCGCTTTGCTGCTTTGGTGTAGTTGAAGGTTCTACAGGGCATGCACCGCAGCTTGGAAGCAACTCTCCAGAAAGAAGGAAGTACACAGTTCTACATTCCTTTGCCACCTCCGATATTAAATCATCGTCGTCGATTTCGAAACCGTCAGAAGTGACAATGCGAACATTTTCAACATCTGCAATGTCCAATTTTAAACAACCTTTGATGCGAAGGTCCGCCAAGGTCAGGCCAGAAGCTGGAAGGAGCTTCTTGCGCTCCTCTGAGCCGTTGCAGATTCGAAGCTGAAATGAGGTATGATGTGCACAACCTCAATCAGAATACATCTGGTAAGACACAGATAAAATGAATTTATAAAGCCAAGGAATTCTTGTTCATTATGATTTTTCGGCTTTTGTCCTTGGCTTGACTTAATGTAGTACTAGTAGTAGTAGTAGTAGTTAATTGGCTTGGGCAAGTAGTGCCCGTTATGTTAATAGAGTGTATTTAATTAGATATGAATAAATTAGTGTTAACAAAAGTTGTCAATAATGGACAATACAATTTAAACAGTAGAAGTTTTTGCATTAGATCAATGCCTTTAAGTTGCTGTGAGATGGCTTTCTTCCAAGGATCAATTGGATTGTCATTGTTGTTAAAGAGACTAGTGGTAGTAGAGTTAGCTTTAAATAAGTTTTAACCAGAAAAGGAGGTACCTTTTCTTAATGATTTCAGAAATAGGAAGAATGTTGAGTTCATTAAGTATGACTTTATTGCTTGTATGTATGCTCTGGTAGATTAAGAATTTAAGGAGAGACTTATAGAATTTCAATTGAATATTATCCAGATCCTTAATTTTTGATTGCCTGGCCAGTGGACCCCATACCTTGCAGCCATAAGTAATGACTGTGACAACAAAATGTTTAGTGTTTTTATGATGTTTTTGTTTTTTTGTTGCTTTTTTCTGAACAATCTTCACTCTTCAATACTAAAAGCTGAAGCTTCAACAAGCTTAGACAGAGGATGAACCCATTTTAGGCAAGAAATGGTTCGAAAACCTGCACCATCTACATAGAACTAGCCTAGTCAAGGAAGGGCAAGCCGACCTATCATAAAAAGGTTAGACACCTATAGGCCAGAAATCTATGTAAGGTGGAGAGCACAGTTCCTTGTGCTAGAGGCAAGGTGGCCCTTGTAATAATTTGTTATTTTATGAAGTGCAAGTGTATGCCATATTGTTATATGCTTAAATTTATCTAAAATGATACCCACTAAGATTGTAGATTATTGATCAATGTTTTGGCAATGTAGCATTGGATAATATTTTAAAGAAAGAAAAAGTTTCCCTTGATACATTAAAAATGGAATTGGCTGATGAAAAAAGTGCTGAGTAGGTTCAATAAATACTAAATGGTCATTATTCACAGTGCATATAAAACTGCTATAATGACAAGAAAATTTAGCATTCACTTTTTTACAAATAATTATCCACTTGTTGGAAAGTTGAATAATATGGCTAATTAATGCTAAAGCAATTCCAGTTGGTTCTAAAATTGGCAAACAATAACGGTAATTTAATGTTGGAGTCCGATATACAAACCCCTGATATTTTAGTTCATTAGTAGAAAGACAAATAGTGCCAATAATTGAGTCTGTATCTAAATTCATATTGTTGCATAACTCAGTTTGTTCATCTATTGTCAATAGCATATTTAAGCTAATAGGATTTATATTATGGCTCTTAATTGTACCTGGTTCATAGTGCTTAATGATAAGTGCCTTTTGAATTTGATATTGTTTTGCACATGTATAGGCAGGATTTTTGAAATTTCTTGCATGCCTGTTTATATTCTTAAGCAATTGATGATGAGCTTCACCTCGCATACACCATAAGTATTTAAGACCACTATAATAATGATAAAATTCAGGATAGTGACATATATAATGCAATTTACATTTATATTTAGGATTGAAGCCCGTGTTTCTATATATTAATTCTAATTGGCCAGAAATAAGAGATTGAAAATATTCTAAGTTTATGCTACTATCATATGGGGACAAAATTATGTCAAGAAACTGCCTGTGACAATTAAATAATATCCAAATATCATCATCCAACTCAAACAAATGTCCAAATAAAAGTCCAAAGTATTGTAGAATAACAATTATTTGATTAGAAGTACATGGTAGATGATAATTTTGTAAGTGATATTTATTTATTGTAGGAATACTGACTTCTTTAATCAAATTTAGTTGTTTGTTTATATAGTCTATACTAATATTATGATTTTGAATAATACTTAATAGAATAATACATATAACAACATGAGAAAACCCTTCAAACACATCATGCATTATATCAGGGGGGAAAAAATATTGAAAGTTAATATATGCTACACTTCTAAACACAGATGGTGAAATTAAACCATTACTTAAGGATTTAAAATCTTCAATATATGATGAATTATCTCGATATTCAAATAGGAATAATGTACTTAATTCTTCTAATCTAATGCTACAAAGCTGTTTATAACCTATAAAACAAAATCTACAAATATAACCACTTGAAAACCAAGTTTGCATACCTAACATTCTATGTATTGATAAATTATCCCCAGTCATGAAAGCAGCAATAACAGGCATTTTTATCAAATTACTTATTTGAAATTCTTCAAAGTAAAGCTCATTCAGCTCTCTAATTAATGGAAATAAACAAAACTGTAAACCTTTCTTTTTAACATTTGAATCATTAAATACTGTTAAAAGAAAATATAAGTCTGAAGATGAACTAAGATATTCAGGGAAATTAAGAATAGTAAAGTATACTACATATAATTTATGTTTTGTTTTGGCAGACCCAATAGGATTACATATTTCAATTTCATCTGAATAAAGTTTTATGAATATACCATTCTTATTTGTTAACAATGGACTAATATGTTCTTCAAAATAAGTAGACTTGAAAAAAAAATTTTCTTTGTTGGTTGCATTTAAATAAGAATTTGTAATAATATACTTAAGCAATGTCTCATTTTTTATAATAGAACTAAGTGTTTCTTTTATTGGAATATATAGAATTTTTAATTTTGATTCTTCATCTATGATTTCAATGGGCTCAACAAAATTAAACTTGTTTTGTAAAATTTCAAATATTTTTTTATTACTTAATAGATGCTCTAATGAAAGGTCAATCATTTCTTGCAAATTTAATTTATTTTTATAAGAATTATAGCTGTTAACTATTGAAGGACATTCTTCTTTTAAAAATTGCTCAAATAACAAAAAATAGTCATCAGCAAACTTCAATACTATTTCCTTAACAAGTTCACATAATTGATTAGATTTGCTTTTAGTTTTAGGAATTAAAAAGAAATGTCTAGACTTTAGATAAAAGTAAACAAAATTTTCAGCAAGATGTTTTCTTGTATTTTCACATAAAAAATCACTAGACATTTCAAATTCAGGGTCTTTTTTTCATTTTCAACTTGGTTACAAATAGTAGATAATATGGCTATATCTATAGGCACAGCTTGCAATTCATTTTCTAAAGGGTTTCCTAATAAGTCTAGAGTAGGGTTATTATGAACACAATTTGGCTGTAGAACTTGGTCTTGGGAAAAATTATCAACAACACTGTTTTTGTGCATACGATAGGCATGTGCTTGTAATCCTTCAATTGTAACACTAATATGGTAACATCCCCTAACTGGACATAAAAAATTGCTATTCCCAAAAGAATGGTATAGTTTTATGACTTATAAGCTTAAATAAATCCTTGTGTGTATGAAGACATATACTACATTGAAATAGTTTTGAAATTACATTTTCATCTCCATTTAACATATCCTGGACAGTGGATAAGCCTACTAAATTCGTCGTTGTGAGAATGGACAACGCGTAAAAACGTTTAAAAAGCACTAATTTTTAGGTTTGATCAGAACGAATTGCACGCAACAATCTAAATGTTCGAAGTTAGTAGAGTGAAACAAAAGTTCCCAACATATTTTTGATCTGTGTTAGAAATGCGCTTGTACCTGTTAAAAGGAATACAATATATAATTCCTTTAATTTAAGGCATTTAGAGCTTTCGATTGATGCAATTACATTTGACGGATAATTTTATTTGTGTTTTTATGCGGCAAAAAATACGGTGGTATAAAACCTAAATTTATTTCCAGTCCGTTTTTCTCTATAAAATCTCGCGTGTGCTTAAAAAAATATCATTTGAGGGCACTTGAAAAAATTTCATTCGTTTTCTCTGACCAAAAAAATCGGACCTTCAGACATGAAGGTCCGCCTTCAGGCATGAAGGTCCGCATTATGCAATTCGGACCTTATCCGGACCCATAAGATTTACAGTGTGGCAAACCATGAGAAGGTGTGCCAAGGCGAGACGGAAATAGATGCGTCAAGAGTAAAATGTCAGCAATGTGGAAGCACAATCGTAAAATCGAACCTAGCGAGGCACAGAAAGACATGTAAAGAACAACACCACAATCCACCGGAGATGGAGGAGAACAAGAGAAGAGCAAGAAAATACCGAAGGAAGACAGCAGAATGCGACAAGTGCGGAAGAACGTTATCGGCGACAAACATGGCGCGACACAAACGCACTTGCGGTGAAGCCTGACGCTGTTCACTCCACGCCGCAAGGCGATAAACGGAGAAGAAGAAGAAGAAGAAGACACACTAAGCAGCTGTGATAGACTACATGCCAGTGGTAGTCAAACCTCTCGCACACAATCAGGGCGCAACAATTTTTCAATTGTCACCTGTACGGAGGATGGGCACAGCCTCACATTACGGACGCTACAGTGCCTCCGAAAAGCAGATCAATCCACCTTGCAATTTCGAGACTTTATTACCCCTCGGATTAAAGATTGACCCGCGTAGTCAAATAAAAGTGACTACTCTTAGCAGCTGCCTTGAGCCACAACAGACGCGAGGTTTGATTACCCCTCGTAGGTCAGCATTTTCAGTCAACTGCTCAACTTTGATTCATCGGTTGAAGCGGGGTTCAATTATCCCTCACTGGTGGCCATACACCAACACTGCAGACGCTTTAGACAACCCAATGGAGCATGCTCTAGCAAGAGCTAGAATAACGTCTGTCTTAAAAAAAGGCTACCTTAGAACTGGGCCAGTAGGAGCTTTTGGAACCATGCCACAGCTCCATCTAGACACCCAGCTGCACCAGATAATAGGGTAATCTGATACACTAAGTAACCACGACAGACTACATGCCATTGGGAGTCAAACCTCTCCAGCACAATAAGAATGCAATAGTTTGTCGAAGAGCCAACAAAGCTATCACCTGCAGGGAGGGTGGGCACGGCCTCACATTACGAGCGCTAGCGTTTGCTGATATATGGCACTTTACCCCTCGCAGGTCAGCTTAGCAGCTGCCTTGAGTCCCAACAGAAGCGAGGATTGATTATCCATCGCAGGTCAGCTTATAAGCTGCCTTGAGCCACAACAGAAGCGAGGATTGATTATCCATCGCAGGTCAGCTTATGAGCTGCCTTGAGCCACAACAGACGCGAAGTCCAGTCTTATCCATAACTTCATCGAGATTCGAGTCAATGGGAGCTGATCCCTGTGGATTTGCCGAATCACTTGATCTAGATCTCTGATGAATTCCGACTGAACTCCTGAAATCTCATCCAGAACATTTTCATTTGGAAAACCTGAAATTTGGGTCTACAATTAGAATTTAGCAGTGTTCAAGGTGAAAAATTTCGGAAAATGCAGCCGGAACAGCTTTCCTTTTTCCCGAACTTTTGCAGGATCACATTTCCGGAAAAAGGGGCTATTCCGGGCTAAAAATGCTGATCCGGGCCTTCACTTGGAAATCAATTAAATTAGGCCTGGATCACGAAATTCTGAAAAAAATTATGGGTGAAAAGTACAACGGGTTCTTACAGACCGGATAACACAAAGGCATCTTTGAGGCATTTTCCATTATCTGGTTTGCAAACCAGATTCGCATCCTGTTATCCGGTAAATTTCAGATTCACACAGGTTTCTTACAGACTAGATAACGCACAGTTATTCTGATTTAAATCTTGTACTGTTTTCTGTCTTTCAAACAAGCTTCGCACCATGTTATCCTGTGAAATTCCGATTCAAACAAGATTCGATCAACCAAGATAACAGAGAATTATCTGGTGGCGAATCTTGTACTGTTATCTGATTTTCAAACAAGATTCGCACCATGTTATCCTGTGAAATTCCGATTCAAACAAGATTCAATCAACCAAGAAAACAAAAAATTATCTGGTGGCAAATCTTGTCATGTAATCTGATTTCTAAGCAAGATTCCGGCCATGTTATCTGGTGAAATTCAGATAACTCACCAGATAACAGTCAAACAAGAAAACAAAAAATTATCTGGTGGCAAATCTTGTCATGTAATCTGATTTCTAAGCAAGATTCCGGCCATGTTATCTGGTGAAATTCAGATAACTCACCAGATAACAGTCAAACAAGAAAACAAAAAATTATCTGGTGGCAAATCTTGTCATGTAATCTGATTTCTAAGCAAGATTCGGGCCATGTTATCTGGTGAAATTCAGATAACTCACCAGATAACAGTCAAACAAGAAAACAAAAAATTATCTGGTGGCAAATCTTGTCATGTAATCTGATTTCTAAGCAAGATTCGGGCCATGTTATCTGGTGAAATTCAGATAACTCACCAGATAACAGTCAAATAAGAAAACAAAAAATTACCTGGTGACGAATCTGGTGGTTTCACCAGTTTCGCAACTCAAACAAGGAAATCGGTAGTGAATCTGACAAGATTTGCAAATTATCTTGTGGTGTTATCTGGTTTATTTACCAGAGGGGACTGATTGGTAGATTGTGTGGTAGTTGAGTGATTGGTAGATTTTGTGGTAGTTGAGTGATTGGTAGATTGTGTGGTAGTTGAGTGATTGGTAGATTGTGTGGTAGCAGACTGATTGGTAGATTGTGTGGTAGCAGACTGATTGGTAGATTGTGTGGTAGTTGAGTGATTGGTAGATTTTGTGGTAGTTGAGTGATTAATAGATTGTGTGGTAGTTGAGTGATTGGTAGATTGTGTGGTAGCAGACTGATTGGTAGATTGTGTGGTAGCAGACTGATTGGTAGATTGTGTGGTAGCAGACTGATTGGTAGATTGTGTGGTAGTTGAGTGATTGGTAGATTGTGTGGTAGTTGAGTGATTGGTAGATTGTGTGGTAGTTGAGTGATTGGTAGATTGTGTGGTAGCAGACTGCTTGGTAGATTGTGTGGTAGTTGAGTGATTGGTAGATTGTGTGGTAGTTGAGTGATTGGTAGATTGTGTGGTAGCAGACTGATTAGTAGATTGTGTGGTAGTTGAGTGATTGGTAGATTGTGTGGTAGCAGACTGCTTGGTAGGCCGGATATCAGACCAACTGCTTTATTTTCTCTCGGTTGCACTCAGCTGTTTTCGGATAAGCTGCGCAGAGTCAGCACAGGCGGCGGTGACGTAGACACAGCCCAGATGGACCGGCGGGTGCGCAAGTTCTACAAGCAGCAAGACCGGATGATTGACACCTATCAGAGGATCTACAATGATATTGTTCAGGTAAGTTGTGGAACGAAACTGTAACGTTGCGAACCTCCTGAAACTTTCTGCAAACTCTGGATGTTATTATGGAAGCTTCCTGACAATCAGCCCAATTCCGCCCGGACAATCAGCCTGAATCCGCCCTGACAATCAGCCTGAATCCGCCCTGACAATCAGCCTGAATCCGCCCGGACAATCAGCCTGAATCCGCCCGGACAATCAGCCTGAATCCGCCCGGACAATCAGCCTGAATCCGCCCTGACAATCAGCCTGAATCCGCCCTAAAAATCAGTCTGAATCCGCACTGACAATCAGCCTGAATCCGCCCTGACAATCAACCTGAATCCGCACTGACAATCAGCCTGAATCCGCCCTGACAATCAGTCTGAATCCGCACTGACAATCAGCCTGAATCCGCCCTGACAATCAACCTGAATCCGCACTGACAATCAGCCTGAATCCGCCCTGACAATCAGTCTGAATCCGCACTGACAATCAGCCTGAATCCGCCCTGACAATCAACCTGAATCCGCACTGACAATCAGCCTGAATCCGCCCTGACAATCAGCCTGAATCCGCCCTGACAATCAACCTGAATCCGCACTGACAATCAGCCTGAATCCGCCCTGACAATCAGTCTGAATCCGCACTGACAATCAGCCTGAATCCGCCCTGACATTCAGCCTGAATCCGCACTGACAATCAGCCTGAATCCGCCCTGACAATCAACCTGAATCCGCACTGACAATCAGCCTGAATCCGCCCTGACATTCAGCCTGAATCCGCACTGACAATCAGCCTGAATCCGCCCTGACATTCAGCCTGAATCCGCACTGACAATCAGCCTGAATCCGCCCTGACATTCAGCCTGAATCCGCCCTGACAATCAGTCTGAATCCGCACTGACAATAAGTCTGAATCCGCACTGACAATCATCCTGAGCCTGAATCCGCCCTGACAATCAGCCCAATTCCGCCCTGACAATCAGTCTGAATCCGCACTGACATTCAGTCTGAATCCGCACTGACAATCAGTCTGAATCCGCACTGACATTCAGTCTGAATCCGCACTGACAATCAGTCTGAATCCGCACTGACATTCAGTCTGAATCCGCACTGACAATCAGTCTGAATCCGCACTGACATTCAGCCTGAATTCGCCCTGACATTCAGCCTGAATCCGCACTGACATTCAGTCTGAATCCGCACTGACAATCAGTCTGAATCCGCACTGACATTCAGCCTGAATCCGCCCTGACATTCAGCCTGAATCCGCACTGACATTCAGCCTGAATTCGCCCTGACATTCAGCCTGAATCCGCACTGACATTCAGCCTGAATCCGCCCTGACAATCAGCCTAAATCCGCCCTGACAATCAACCTGAATCCGCACTGACAATCAGCCTGAATCAATAATCCCCTACTCTCATCCTCAAGGCCGATGACCCACCAGTGAGAGGTGAAAACGGCGGCGACCCGGACGCAGTCGATATTGAAGAGTCGGACACGAGGTGCTCCATTCGGCTTGCCCAGTTGTCATTTTTTATCAACTTAGCATTGGCTATCATCAAAGGCACCGCCATCGCTCTGTCCGGCTCATTATCTGTTGTCTCTTCGCTAATTGATTCGCTAATTGATCTAGTCAGCGGTATCGTTGTTTGGATCGCTAATCGGCAGGTGAAATCCCGGAATCCTTATTATTATCCGCAGGGCAAGACTCGCCTGGAACCCATCGCTATTGTCATTCTGGCCGTTATCATGTCCACGTCTACAATTCAGATTATTATTAAAGCTATCGAGTCTATTGTCAATATGGCCATGGACACTAAGACTGTAGCCAGCAATGCCAGTTTCTGTTTATGCGACAATGATGCTAATGGTTCCGTGTTCGTCTCCGGACTGGCAGCGGGCCACGGTGGTAGGTCGCTGACTTGTACGCCTGCATATTTTCTAGAACTGTCTTACGGAAGCGACTAGTGTGTCTCACGTTGTCCAGATGTGTCTTTTCGTGAATAGTTCTTGTTTTTGTTAGATGGTCCGTGTGTCTCATGGTAGATGGTCCGTGTGTCTCATGGTAGATTATCCGTGTGTCTCATGGTAGATGGTCCGTGTGTCTCATGGTAGATTATCCGTGTGTCTCACGGTAGATGGTCCGTGTGTCTCATGGTAGATGGTCCGTGTGTCTCATGGTAGATGGTCCGTGTGTCTCATGGTAGATTATCCGTGTGTCTCATGGTAGATTATCCGTGTGTCTCATGGTAGATTATCCGTGTGTCTCATGGTAGATGGTCCCCGTGTGTCTCATGGTAGATTATCCGTGTGTCTCATGGTAGATGGTCCGTGTGTCTCATGGTAGATGGTCCGTGTGTCTCATGGTAGATTATCCGTGTGTCTCATGGTAGATTATCCGTGTGTCTCATGGTAGATTATCCGTGTGTCTCATGGTAGATGGTCCCCGTGTGTCTCATGGTAGATTATCCGTGTGTCTCATGGTAGATTATCCGTGTGTCTCATGGTAGATGGTCCGTGTGTCTCATGGTAGATTATCCGTGTGTCTCATGGTAGATGGTCCGTGTGTCTCATGGTAGATTATCCGTGTGTCTCATGGTAGATGGTCCATGTGTGTCTCATGGTAGATGGTCCATGTGTCTCATGGTAGATGGTCCGTGTGTCTCATGGTAGATTATCCGTGTGTCTCATGGTAGATTATCCGTGTGTCTCATGGTAGATTATCCGTGTGTCTCATGGTAGATGGTCCGTGTGTCTCATGGTAGATTATCCGTGTGTCTCATGGTAGATGGTCCGTGTGTCTCATGGTAGATTATCCGTGTGTCTCTTGGTAGATTATCCGTGTGTCTCATGGTAGATTATCCGTGTGTCTCATGGTAGATGGTCCCCGTGTGTCTCATGGTAGATTATCCGTGTGTCTCATGGTAGATTATCCGTGTGTCTCATGGTAGATTATCCGTGTGTCTCATGGTAGATGGTCCGTGTGTCTCATGGTAGATTATCCGTGTGTCTCATGGTAGATGGTCCGTGTGTCTCATGGTAGATTATCCGTGTGTCTCATGGTAGATGGTCCATGTGTGTCTCATGGTAGATGGTCCATGTGTCTCATGGTAGATTATCCGTGTGTCTCATGGTAGATTATCCGTGTGTCTCATGGTAGATGGTCCGTGTGTCTCATGGTAGATGGTCCGTGTGTCTCATGGTAGATGGTCCGTGTGTCTCATGGTAGATGGTCCGTGTGTCTCATGGTAGATTATCCGTGTGTCTCATGGTAGATTATCCGTGTGTCTCATGGTAGATGGTCCGTGTGTCTCATGGTAGATGGTCCGTGTGTCTCATGGTAGATTATCCGTGTGTCTCATGGTAGATTATCCGTGTGTCTCATGGTAGATTATCCGTGTGTCTCATGGTAGATGGTCCGTGTGTCTCATGGTAGATTATCCGTGTGTCTCATGGTAGATGGTCCGTGTGTCTCATGGTAGATTATCCGTGTGTCTCATGGTAGATGGTCCATGTGTGTCTCATGGTAGATGGTCCATGTGTCTCATGGTAGATGGTCCGTGTGTCTCATGGTAGATTATCCGTGTGTCTCATGGTAGATTATCCGTGTGTCTCATGGTAGATTATCCGTGTGTCTCATGGTAGATGGTCCCCGTGTGTCTCATGGTAGATTATCCGTGTGTCTCATGGTAGATGGTCCGTGTGTCTCATGGTAGATTATCCGTGTGTCTCTTGGTAGATTATCCGTGTGTCTCATGGTAGATTATCCGTGTGTCTCATGGTAGATGGTCCCCGTGTGTCTCATGGTAGATTATCCGTGTGTCTCATGGTAGATGGTCCGTGTGTCTCATGGTAGATTATCCGTGTGTCTCATGGTAGATTATCCGTGTGTCTCATGGTAGATGGTCCCCGTGTGTCTCATGGTAGATGGTCCGTGTGTCTCATGGTAGATTATCCGTGTGTCTCATGGTAGATGGTCCCCGTGTGTCTCATGGTAGATTATCCGTGTGTCTCATAGTAGATGGTCCATGTGTCTCATGGTAGATTATCCGTGTGTCTCATGGTAGATGGTCCCCGTGTGTCTCATGGTAGATTATCCGTGTGTCTCACGGTAGATGGTCCGTGTGTCTCCTGGTAGATTATCCGTGTGTCTCATGATAGATGGTCCCCGTGTGTCTCATGGTAGATGGTCCGTGTGTCTCATGGTAGATTATCCGTGTGTCTCATGGTAGATGGTCCGTGTGTCTCATGATAGATGGTCCGTGTGTCTCATGGTAGATTATCCGTGTGTCTCATGGTAGATTATCCCTGTGTCTCATGGTAGATTATCCGTGTGTCTCATGGTAGATTATCCGTGTGTCTCATGGTAGATGGTCCCCGTGTGTCGTATGGTAGATTATCCGTGTGTCTCATGATAGATGGTCCCCGTGTGTCTCATGGTAGATGGTCCGTGTGTCTCATGGTAGATTATCCGTGTGTCTCATGGTAGATGGTCCCGTGTGTCTCATGGTAGATTATCCGTGTGTCTCATGGTAGATGGTCCCCGTGTGTCTCATGGTAGATTATCCGTGTGTCTCATGGTAGATGGTCCGTGTGTCTCATGGTAGATTATCCGTGTGTCTCATGGTAGATTATCCGTGTGTCTCATGGTAGATGGTCCCCGTGTGTCTCATGGTAGATGGTCCGTGTGTCTCATGGTAGATTATCCGTGTGTCTCATGGTAGATGGTCCGTGTGTCTCATGATAGATGGTCCGTGTGTCTCCTGGTAGATTATCCGTGTGTCTCATGATAGATGGTCCCCGTGTGTCTCATGGTAGATGGTCCGTGTGTCTCATGGTAGATTATCCGTGTGTCTCATGGTAGATGGTCCGTGTGTCTCATGATAGATGGTCCGTGTGTCTCATGGTAGATTATCCGTGTGTCTCATGGTAGATTATCCGTGTGTCTCATGGTAGATTATCCGTGTGTCTCATGGTAGATTATCCGTGTGTCTCATGGTAGATGGTCCCCGTGTGTCGTATGGTAGATTATCCGTGTGTCTCATGATAGATGGTCCCCGTGTGTCTCATGGTAGATGGTCCGTGTGTCTCATGGTAGATTATCCGTGTGTCTCATGGTAGATGGTCCCCGTGTGTCTCATGGTAGATTATCCGTGTGTCTCATGGTAGATGGTCCGTGCGTCTCATGGTAGATTATCCGTGTGTCTCATGGTAGATGGTCCCGTGTGTCTCATGGTAGATTATCCGTGTGTCTCATGGTAGATGGTCCGTGTGTCTCATGGTAGATTATCCGTGTGTCTCATGGTAGATTATCCGTGTGTCTCATGGTAGATGGTCCCGTGTGTCTCATGGTAGATGGTCCGTGTGTCTCATGGTAGATTATCCGTGTGTCTCATGGTAGATTATCCGTGTGTCTCATGGTAGATTATCCGTGTGTCTCATGGTAGATGGTCCGTGTGTCTCATGGTAGATTATCCGTGTGTCTCATGGTAGATGGTCCGTGTGTCTCATGGTAGATTATCCGTGTGTCTCATGGTAGATGGTCCATGTGTGTCTCATGGTAGATGGTCCGTGTGTCTCATGGTAGATTATCCGTGTGTCTCATGGTAGATGGTCCCCGTGTGTCTCATGGTAGATTATCCGTGTGTCTCATGGTAGATGGTCCGTGTGTCTCATGGTAGATTATCCGTGTGTCTCATGGTAGATTATCCGTGTGTCTCATGGTAGATGGTCCGTGTGTCTCATGGTAGATGGTCCGTGTGTCTCATGGTAGATTATCCGTGTGTCTCATGGTAGATGGTCCCCGTGTGTCTCATGGTAGATTATCCGTGTGTCTCATGGTAGATGGTCCGTGTGTCTCATGGTAGATTATCCGTGTTTTTCATGGTAGATGGTCCCGTGTGTCTCATGGTAGATTATCCGTGTGTCTCACGGTAGATGGTCCGTGTGTCTCCTGGTAGATTATCCGTGTGTCTCATGATAGATGGTCCCCGTGTGTCTCATGGTAGATGGTCCGTGTGTCTCATGGTAGATTATCCGTGTGTCTCATGGTAGATGGTCCGTGTGTCTCATGATAGATGGTCCGTGTGTCTCATGGTAGATTATCCGTGTGTCTCATGGTAGATTATCCGTGTGTCTCATGGTAGATTATCCGTGTGTCTCATGGTAGATTATCCGTGTGTCTCATGGTAGATGGTCCCCGTGTGTCGTATGGTAGATTATCCGTGTGTCTCATGATAGATGGTCCCCGTGTGTCTCATGGTAGATTATCCGTGTGTCTCATGGTAGATGGTCCGTGTGTCTCATGGTAGATTATCCGTGTGTCTCATGGTAGATTATCCGTGTGTCTCATGGTAGATGGTCCCGTGTGTCTCATGGTAGATGGTCCGTGTGTCTCATGGTAGATTATCCGTGTGTCTCATGGTAGATGGTCCCGTGTGTCTCATGGTAGATTATCCGTGTGTCTCATGGTAGATGGTCCGTGTGTCTCATGGTAGATTATCCGTGTTTCATGGTAGATGGTCCCCGTGTGTCTCATGGTAGATTATCCGTGTGTCTCACGGTAGATGGTCCGTGTGTCTCCTGGTAGATTATCCGTGTGTCTCATGATAGATGGTCCCCGTGTGTCTCATGGTAGATGGTCCGTGTGTCTCATGGTAGATTATCCGTGTGTCTCATGGTAGATGGTCCGTGTGTCTCATGATAGATGGTCCGTGTGTCTCATGGTAGATTATCCGTGTGTCTCATGGTAGATTATCCGTGTGTCTCATGGTAGATTATCCGTGTGTCTCATGGTAGATTATCCGTGTGTCTCATGGTAGATGGTCCCCGTGTGTCGTATGGTAGATTATCCGTGTGTCTCATGATAGATGGTCCCCGTGTGTCTCATGGTAGATGGTCCGTGTGTCTCATGGTAGATTATCCGTGTGTCTCATGGTAGATGGTCCCGTGTGTCTCATGGTAGATTATCCGTGTGTCTCATGGTAGATGGTCCCCGTGTGTCTCATGGTAGATTATCCGTGTGTCTCATGGTAGATGGTCCGTGTGTCTCATGGTAGATTATCCGTGTGTCTCATGGTAGATTATCCGTGTGTCTCATGGTAGATGGTCCCCGTGTGTCTCATGGTAGATGGTCCGTGTGTCTCATGGTAGATTATCCGTGTGTCTCATGGTAGATGGTCCGTGTGTCTCATGATAGATGGTCCGTGTGTCTCCTGGTAGATTATCCGTGTGTCTCATGATAGATGGTCCCCGTGTGTCTCATGGTAGATGGTCCGTGTGTCTCATGGTAGATTATCCGTGTGTCTCATGGTAGATGGTCCGTGTGTCTCATGATAGATGGTCCGTGTGTCTCATGGTAGATTATCCGTGTGTCTCATGGTAGATTATCCGTGTGTCTCATGGTAGATTATCCGTGTGTCTCATGGTAGATTATCCGTGTGTCTCATGGTAGATGGTCCCCGTGTGTCGTATGGTAGATTATCCGTGTGTCTCATGATAGATGGTCCCCGTGTGTCTCATGGTAGATGGTCCGTGTGTCTCATGGTAGATTATCCGTGTGTCTCATGGTAGATGGTCCCCGTGTGTCTCATGGTAGATTATCCGTGTGTCTCATGGTAGATGGTCCGTGCGTCTCATGGTAGATTATCCGTGTGTCTCATGGTAGATGGTCCCCGTGTGTCTCATGGTAGATTATCCGTGTGTCTCATGGTAGATGGTCCGTGTGTCTCATGGTAGATTATCCGTGTGTCTCATGGTAGATTATCCGTGTGTCTCATGGTAGATGGTCCCGTGTGTCTCATGGTAGATGGTCCGTGTGTCTCATGGTAGATTATCCGTGTGTCTCATGGTAGATGGTCCGTGTGTCTCATGATAGATGGTCCGTGTGTCTCATGGTAGATTATCCGTGTGTCTCATGGTAGATTATCCGTGTGTCTCATGGTAGATGGTCCGTGTGTCTCATGGTAGATTATCCGTGTGTCTCATGGTAGATGGTCCGTGTGTCTCATGGTAGATTATCCGTGTGTCTCATGGTAGATTATCCGTGTGTCTCATGGTAGATGGTCCCCGTGTGTCTCATGGTAGATGGTCCGTGTGTCTCATGGTAGATGGTCCGTGTGTCTCATGGTAGATGGTCCCCGTGTGTCTCATGGTAGATTATTCGTGTGTCTCATGGTAGATGGTCTCCGTGTGTCTTATGGTAGATTATCCGTGTGTCTCATGGTAGATGGTCCGTGTGTCTCATGGTAGATTATCCGTGTGTCTCATGGTAGATTATCCGTGTGTCTCATGGTAGATTATCCGTGTGTCTCATGGTAGATGGTCCGTGTGTCTCATGGTAGATTATCCGTGTGTCTCATGGTAGATTGTCCGTGTGTCTAATGGTAGATTATCCGTGTGTCTCATGGTAGATTATCCGTGTGTCTCATGGTAGATGGTCCCCGTGTGTCTCATGGTAGATGGTCCGTGTGTCTCATGGTAGATTATCCGTGTGTCTCATGGTAGATGGTCCCCGTGTGTCTCATGGTAGATTATCCGTGTGTCTCATGGTAGATGGTCCGTGTGTCTCATGGTAGATTATCCGTGTGTCTCATGGTAGATGGTCCCCGTGTGTCTCATGGTAGATTATCCGTGTGTCTCACGGTAGATGGTCCGTGTGTCTCCTGGTAGATTATCCGTGTGTCTCATGGTAGATGGTCCCCGTGTGTCTCATGGTAGATGGTCCGTGTGTCTCATGGTAGATGGTCCGTGTGTCTCATGGTAGATTATCCGTGTGTCTCATGATAGATGGTCCGTGTGTCGTATGGTAGATTATCCGTGTGTCTCATGATAGATGGTCCCCGTGTGTCTCATGGTAGATTATCCGTGTGTCTCATGGTAGATTATCCGTGTGTCTCATGGTAGATTATCCGTGTGTCTCATGGTAGATTATCCGTGTGTCTCATGGTAGATTATTCGTGTGTCTCATGGTAGATGGTCCGTGTGTCTTATGGTAGATGGTCCGTGTGTCTCACGGTAGATGGTCTGTGTCCCATCGACCCGTTTCTAAGCGAATGGTCCTTTGCATTTTGCAGACTATGGCACCAGCTGGGGCTCCGTGTTCGGGCTGATCGGATCCGTGATCATTCTCAAGCTGTTTCTATTCATTCTGTGCCACAGGCTTGGCACTACATCAAGCACTGGGGCCCTGGCTCTGGACCATCGCAACGACTGCGTATCCAACGCCACCGTGCTCATCATGACGGTGCTGTCGGCCTATGTCTGGCCCTACTTCGACGCGATTGGAGCTCTGGCCATCAGTGTCTATATTATTTACACCTGGGCGGAGACGCTGAAGCAGCAGATCCGGCTGCTAACGGGGTACACGGCCGATTCTGAATACCTGAAGCAGATTATCTTTATCTGCGTCAATCATCACCCACTGATCCAGCAGCTGGAAACCGTGCGAGCATTTCACATTGGCAACAACTATCTGGTTGAGGTGGACATTGTTGTGCCAGGTGATTTAGCCCTGCGCGAGGCGCACGATATAGGCGAGAGTCTGCAGCGCAAACTGGAGCGCTTGGGCGGTGTAGAACGGGCGTTTGTTCACGTGGATTACGAGTTCATGCACCACCCCAGCACTGAGCACAAGCAGGTGTGACAAGGCCGCTAGTGACCCAGATTACATTTTTGTATGATCTTTGACGGGAAATCTTGCAACAGATTTACTGTGTATTCGTATCTGAACTGCCTATTTCTGTCTGTCTGTCTGTCTGTCTGTCTGTCTGTCTGTCTGTCTGTCTGTCTGTCTGTCTGTCTATGTGTCTGTCTGTCTGTCTGTCTGTCTGTCTGTCTGTCTGTCTGTCTGTCTGTCTGTCTGTCTGTCTGTCTGTCTGTCTGTCTGTCTGTCTTAGTGTCTGTCTGTCTGTCTGTCTGTCTGTCTGTCTGTCTTAGTGTCTGTCTGTCTGTCTGTCTGTCTGTCTGTCTTAGTGTCTGTCTGTCTGTCTGTCTGTCTGTCTTAGTGTCTGTCTTAGTGTCTGTCTGTCTGTCTGTCTGTCTGTCTGTCTGTCCGTCTGTCTGTCTGGCTGTATGTATGTCTGTCTGTCTGTCTGTCTGTCTGTCTGTCTGTCTGTCTGTCTGTCTGTCTGTCTGTCTGTCTGTCTGTCTGGCTGTCTGTCTGTCTCTGGCTGGCTGTCTGTCTCTGGCTTCATAACCGTATCCACAGCTAATTCGAAGTGTTTTAACTGACAAAGCTTGCTGATTGGACGACAATCTACGAGTACATGTACCTTCTACTTCAATAAAAATGCTTTGTTTTTGCATTTTCACAGATTTTCCCGTATGATATTTGTTATAGAAGTATCCTGCACTGCAGTTAAACAAGCTAGGACAGAATAGGACAGATGTCTGATGACTTTTTGCTAAGTTTTACATGTCTTACCAGGTAGAAAGAAATAACATGTACTGAAATTTATTTACTTTTTGTTTTTAGTGCAGTATTAGTCAATAATTCATTCGTTCATTTTTTAGCTTTTATTATTTTCCTTAGTTTAGCAAATCATTTTCTGTGTTTTCAGACCTAGTTTTCATAGCGTTTGTTTTTTATTATATTGTAAAAGATTGAAGGACACCACCAACATTTATAGTGGTAGGTCTGTGGAGCTTCATGTGCAAAGCTTTCAGAATTCTGAGTTATGCCGTCAAACCTACACTTATCCGGAATAGTGAACAGCTTAGTCGGGTGCGACTAGCCAGGTGTGCTCCCTAGGCCTAGTGTCTTTTGGTTTTTCCATGTAGAAATTGCCCGGATCAAGATAGCAACAAAATTTATGCACGACACCAGCTTTAGGGACCTTCGCTTCCAACCTGCTAACAAAATAAACTGACCGATTTTAGCGGACTGGCTGAAACGCAACCAAGATTTGAGAGTTCAAGTACTTCAAGAAAGTTCTTTTAAGCCTTTTTTCAAGAATCAGAGATTGAGCACCAATGAATTGGAATTTGATCAACTCATTAGTTATACATGTGTAGAGTTAGACACCTTAGATTCGTCAAATCTGATACACTTATTGGGGGGGGATCATTTTCTTTGTCAGAAAGCCATTAAACACTTTAGCAAGGAAACTTCCAGGATAAGCATTCTGTTGAAAATTATCAATGAGGTGAATCGATCAATTCTTGGTAAAGGGATTGCCAGGTATTTGCAGATATTAAACGCTGTGCAAAGTGTAGCCAATCAGACCCGTTTACCACCAGCGCGGGAACACCGCAGTGAAAAATGTGTTTGCGATACACCTTTAGCGCTAACAATGTCTAGGCACAATCAAACCCGTCAACAGTGAACAGTTCGGGTGAGTAAGGGTAATGACTTGGATAAATCCACTCTGCATGATTGCTAGCCAAATAAAAAATCTAGGTATCATCAACATACCTACGGCTACATGCAGTAAAGGTCGGAGCACAGAGGATTCATCCACGTACATGTACTGCTTTTCCCAATGAGCCATACATATATGCACAGATGCTGGCTATTTTAGGGTCGATATATAAAATTGTCTGCGCGGAGTTTGCCCGCCGAAGTTGCATGGTCCGCGCGAATTTTTCCCACCGAGGCCATTGCTCGTCGAAGTTCACATGTGTAACCCACATTAATTTACATGTATTTAGCTGGTGATCTTCATTCTTAATACATGTACATACATTTATGCAGCTATAATGCATGTCATCATGGCTTCTGTCATCGAGAACGCCAGTTTCATCTTGGTCATATATACCTGTACATGCATGATATATTTGACAAAATCAATCAAGAAAAAGTATATATATTTTGGACTTGAATTTCCTTTAATCTGATGCACGACTGAACGTTTGCTATGACCAATGACCCATGCATGACCTTTGTGTCGACGCAGTAGCTTTATATCGTCCAGATGGGTTTTGCGCTTCCCTAGCTCGAAGTACTCCCCCAGGTTAAGGTATTTTACGTCAGCATGTAGTAACCTTCGCGAAAGTTCTGCACATCGACAGAATCGACTATTCTCAGAGATTTTATTGGGATAGACTCGTTTCCAAAATTTAGACAGTGAAGTAGCTAAAAAAATTAATTAGTTTGCATTGCATTCATTGCAGGCTCGCAACCTTAACCGTGAAGTACTCATTTAAATAAATCTATCTATAATACCTTATATCTTACAAAAAATACAAAAAAGTAAATTAATCCTAAATTTATTCTAAAAAATTATTTCAATGCATTTTTCCTAGCTTCACTAATCTGTAAAATTAATTTTGCATCTTTACAAGTTTAACAGACGTAAAAACGAACTGATTTCGGATTTATTCGGACACTGATTTGCATATATTGTGCAATATATTCCGTTTGCAGTGTAATCTGTAAGGAGTTATTTATTGTTTCAAAGAAAGCGTAACTTATCAAGTATTAACCATAAGTCATGGATATTGCATCAAGTAGTGGTGTTTCGATGTAAGTTGATTTTCAATTCTCTAGTTGTCTAGGGCCTAGTCTTGAACTAAAGTTAACTTTTATACTATAGTCTATAGTATACTAGGTAGGTATGCCATAGGTACGCCTTGTATCTTAGACCATCCATATACTAAATCAAATTTAAATACTAATTTTGTGCTGTTTTATGTCTGTAATGGATTTTTGCAAGAACTGTCTTACCAATTTTTTAAATTCAGCCTAGGCCACCTAGTTTAAAAATTTAGGCATTTTTGGTGGTCTTGTATAACTTTTTCAATAAAAATTCAAATGGGAAGTGGGTCACAAAAAGTAGCACAAAATTTGGTATACATATCATGATTGCTTTAATCTTTGGTATAGGCCCTAAACTTCATGCTGTAAAAACATTATTTTTATACAATTGTTAAAAACTTGAAAACTATTTTCATTATGATTTTAGCATGTTTGGACATCCCCAAGCTACTAAAACAGTAAAATTAATAACTTTGTTTTCTAGTACTTTTTTCCATCTTCAGCAATTCCTAACAATTCCTAACGATTTGAAGTTTAAAGTTTCTGATTTCAGACTAGTGCAAAAATGTGGGAATTATGTTGTCAAAGTTGACAATTAACTAATAACTAATAATATAAGTGATGAGCAGGGTAGAAAAGAAATGAAGGGCCTAAGGTGCAAGTTGAACTTGTATTTAAACTAACATAGTAAATAGGTTAGCTGAAATATCTAATGTCCCAATTAATGGTTGGAATTGTCTGTGGGGAAGAGCATAGTAGACAAGTACAAGACTGAATTGCAGAACAAAAAGTACAAATATTTGGAGAATGGAAAATATGATACATGTTGTCTAATATGGCATTGATGCTTAAGAGTGTCTATGGCCCAAAGGGATGAGTTGGTTAGATTGAAGGGAAGTATGAGCACTCAGACTTATGTTCTTGCTGCTAAGTTTCTTGCTAGGACCATTAACCATTAAGTCTATCAGCAGCATGCCAAGAGGCTATCCTGCAGCACTATCATTTATTGTACCAATTCACACCAATCCAAAATAAAAAAACTTTGATTTTTGAATTATTAAGAATCATTAGGAATTGCTAAAGATGGAAAAAGTACTGAAAAACAAAGTTGTTAATTTTATTGTTTAATAGCTTTGGGATGTCCAAACATGCTAAAATCAGCTTTTCAAGAGGAGAAAAATGCATAAAATATTAAAAGTTGTTTAAGGAATGATTTGAGAAGAATGCCAAAATTTTTGGTATAAGAAACTAAAAAGTTTTGTTTTATGTTAAATAAGCAAATGTGCTTATTGCCTATTTTTCTTAAGATTTTTAAAATCCTAGGCCTGTGTTATATATGCTTATATATACTTTGACAACTTGTTACCTTAAAACTTTATGTACTTTTATTATATTGAAATTTTATAATCTAAATCTCTAGATTGAAAAAAAGTATATTTAATTCATTATAATGAAATAGGTGACAGTCATTATTATTTTGTTATAATGAAATAATTTAATTATTATACTATAAATGCTACTATTGTAGAAAAGTTTAATAAAGTTATATAAAATTCAACTAAAATGACAATAAAAGCCTAAAATATAATATTATTC